>JAOVYU010122624.1:0-13224 GCA_025674565.1 Synodontis membranacea
CACACACAGCAATGTTGTTTACTTGAAAGGGAAAAAAGGATGAAAAAGGTGAACATAAATATAAACTTTGCCAGCCCATTACACAGGTGAAAGCCCTGATATACTGACCCAGTCTCTTATTTTCCTATATCAGTTTTTTTTTTTTTTTTTTTTTTTTTTTTTTTTTTTAAAGAAACAGTTTGTTTATGAGTCATATTAAATAGAGGGAAGTTACACAAAGCATCTTCATGAGCTGAAAAAAGTTATTTTCTGAAAATTGCTATTTGTTGGTATAATTTTTGACTGAAAGGTCACTTTACTTCCAGCAGCAATATGACATTTTTTTTTTATTGTTCTTTCTAGTGTTTCTGACATAGTGGTAAGATTCACATTAAAAGGCATCAGGTGACAGGCCTTAGAAAAGCTGTCTACAACCACTATAACAATAGTAAACTCATTTAAAGGAGGTGTAGCCAGTTTCCTCACTGGAGAGTGCAAAGAGTAAGGTCATTTAGTATCGTCATAAGAGCTGCATGGGTAACATAATGAAATAAGCTAGTCCATTGATTATGTGTCTGTATGTTGTAGCTGGATGTTATAGCACATGTCCATAATAACACTCCTTAATGGTCCAGAGGGGCACTGGATAATGGTCAGTAGCTCAAACTAATGCCTGGACAGGAATGGATCTGGGTTTATGACTCCTGGTTAGAGGAAAAGAAGCTCTGGGTGAGACAACATAGGACAAATACTTTAACATTTTAATCACAATGTTTTATGATACAGTCAATAAATAGTAAAATTACAATATTGGTATTGCATCAAATAAGTTTTAAATGCATGACATTATTTTACAAACAGTAGACCAAAAAGCCCCAAAACACCACTCAAACAAACAATTGAATATCTTTTGTTATGTTTAATGCAATGCAGAGGTATCCAGAGGATGACACAGGTTAAGCCACATCTACTATTCTGCTGCTCAAGGCAAACAGAACACTTCTTAGATTAGTTGAAGCCCCAGTTACAGTGGAATGTACAGGTACTCTATCCCACTGCATCATTTCTATTTTACAAGAAAAGAAACATAGCAAGTTTTCTCTTGGCTAATAAATAATGTCATTCACCAGAAAGGTGTTGGGGTTCAATGAGTAAAGGTGTCCAGGACACAGCACCAAGTTGTTTGGGAAAGAGGTAATCAGGTATACAGCAGCCTGAGCCAGGGAGTGCCATCCCCTCTGACCTTGGAATGTTGCCACACAGACCCACCATACCAAAATATAATGAATAAGTAATACAACATATTCACAGATAGTGTAGGCATCAACCTGTCACGAAGAATATGAAATATAATGCATTCAAAAGTTCAGTGAATTTACATAGAGTACTGTGCAAAAAATATTGCTGTAAAATAAAGATAACTTCATATTACTTCATATTCATATAAATGAAATATTTCAATTTAAAATAAAAATAATGAACATGCAGTGAACAGTAATAAATTAAACAAAGTCAAATAATGTGCATTTAGTGTGATGACCGTTCACATTTTTTTTACCCATCACCCTAGATTACAATTTGTGCAGTAAATTAACTGGTCAGTTTTACAGAGCATGCTGGATAATCTGCCACAGCTTTGCTAGAGACTTTGACTGTCTCACTTGCTTCTTCTTTTCTTTTTTTCATGCAAAACCCAGGAGTATTTATTTATTTATTTATTTTGTCTGAAAAGTGGTTGCATATGTTGCTTTCTTTACTGACATACAAATATTTTTTTAAAGAATTGTTCAGAAATATAAAATGTTTTTGTACTGACTCAATGGAGAATTCATAAAATAAATATCTATAACAATATTAGTACTAAAATTAGGGTGTCTAAGACTTTTGCACAGCACGGTATATGTCATGGGACTCGGGGCGTGTGATGAAATATAAAATGGGGGCCCGAATCCACCAGTCTAAAAGACCAGAGTTAGGTGGAACCAGAATGCAGGGACGAAAATGAATATAAATGTAAGGAAGCGTGCTTAGGATAGAGGCTCGGCCTGAGCCGAGACTCGAACCAGCAACGTTCGGCACTTTAACCACGTGTGTTAACTCACTCAGTATGTATGGATATACTGTATGTGGATATACATACATAAATGCACAAGTATGCACAAACTTCTAAAACATTAACGTTTAATTTTAACTCCCCAAATATTTTTTCTTTAGATCAAAGCATTTTCTTTCGTTTGATTTTTAAACAATGTATTCTCTCTTTTCCTTTAAATCACATCTTTTTTCTTTAAATTAAAAACTTCCCTTCGCTTTCCTTCATATCAAAGTGTTCTCTTCTCTTTTTTCCTTAAATCACAACATTTTCTTCCCTTTAAATCAAAATAATCTCTTCGTTTTCTTTTAGATTGAAGTATTTTCTCTGTGCTCCTTTCTCCTCTTTAATTTGCAATATTTTCTCTTTGCCCTTATCCTTTTTTAATTCACAATATCATCTCTTCTCTTTTTCCTTAAATCACAATAGTTTCTCTTTCCGCTGACGCACTTTTCGATCCGCGCACTTAGCTGCGTCTGCCACGGTTTTTTAAAGCGTGGCTCTCAGGTGTGGCCCATTCGCGTTGATTGCAGCCACGTGATCGTCGCCCGGCAGCCCGGTCCATATGAGGACCCCTGGTTGGCCGTAACCAGCTTCGCCTGAGAGGTGCTTTGCGACAACATACCCGCTTGCGGCGTTACAGTATATCGTCAATGAACTGAGTAACAACAACAACAAAAAAAAGTATGTGCCATATGTACACATTTAACATAAAATTAGAGCCTAGAAGAACATGTATAAACATTAAACTTTAGCAAACGGTCATTGATTCAGCAGAAAATAACTAAAGAATAAGGCAAATATTCCTTTAATGGCACAGATAAATGGTAATAGTATTAGTGCAGCAATTTATAAGTAACATTAACAAAACTATTAAAACAATCTTACAGGTATTGGCTAAAAAACTCAATAGATATTTTTTCCACAGACACAAACGTTACAGAAAATCCACCAGATCATTAGAATGATTAGACCATATCTTTTGTGGTTTATGAAAAAGTTTCATGCAGTAATCCTGAAACTGGAAGGTTTTTGGGAACTTTGTCATTTGAGCAATGGTTCCAATGGCCCCCTGCATGAGTTTAACCATGAGTTTGACTACAGACAGACGTCATTCTGAAACCCTCATTTACACACCAGGGGACAGGGCACCAGTATAGCTCTCGGCTTGAGAATTTCATCTGTCTAGAGGTGGCTGAAAACTCTGATTCACTGGTGTCTTTAAAATTTGGCATATTAATAAAGTTACTTATGAACTGCATTTACAAATACCACTTGTCATCCAGTTTCCACACTTTGCTGCTCAGGTCCTTAGTTGCTGGCCATTTTGTTTTGGCAATGTCATGTCAAAATCAATGCCTAATCTAAATAATTTTTATTTCCCAAGTCTCTGACCAACTCCATGTCAACTGACAAGAAGTTATAGGACCAGAGCCATTTTATTGTGTAGTCGGAGCCCCTGAGTTGACCATGTTCATGTATAAGTCAGAAAACCAGTTCTAGCTAGCTTAGCCGTTGTTCAAGATAGCAGTGCATTATGGGGTGTTCTGTACATACAAACCCCATATAGATTGAAAATACTATAAGTACAACTGATCTAATGATGCCCAAATAAGACAGACGTACTAATAAACAGTATATTACTAACAGCTTTCTTACTATTAATGCATGAAGCAGGCATCATGTAATGTTTCACAATTTGTATTCTTCTCTGTACTTGTGTTCACATGATCTTGTGAAATGTTTGCATTTCACCAAGTTCACATTTAGCCAAGTACAGATCGAATACACAGAAGTGTTCTCAAATCGTGGGTTTTATCAAGGATGCATCAGGAGGTGATTTATGTCGACTTAGGAAATCAGATATCCCAGAATGCATTTCACACAACATATCGGCAAGTAGCAAAAAATGGCTACAACTGAACTAAGTTTTGTATTATGACTGTTCTCTAATATTGGTTAATACAAATCACAATGCTTTGCACAAATGCAAGTGTTTGGTGCACTGTTATTCTATTGTAAAGATCAATTACAGTGAAGATAAGGGTGAAAATGCAGGACACATTTTGTAGCAAAACTGAGCTGTAATGTCAGCAAGAATGCTGCTGTTTCAAATACAGATTAAGCGTATTCCATCCTCTATCCTCTCATCCTCAGAAGTTGAACTTGCCAAGTTCGAACTCTCTAGAACAGGACGTACCCCGTTATTGAGAAACATGGTGTCACATCCGCTGCTGCTCCTCCTCCAGGTCGCCGGAATACTAATCAGAGTATTAGTATGCCTGTGTTCTTTGTTTACGTGTCTGTCCCTTTAAGTGCTCCCCAGTCTCACCACTAGGTGTGTGTCTCATGTTGGTGCAGGCTTCACACTCTCCCTGTTGATTTTCCCTTAGCGTGGTGATTGGGTAAAGATGTAATTGGTAATTTAAGTTTAACTATATAAACCCTCCTACCCAGCCACCCGGCGTCCGTTCTTTGTTGTGTGTTTAACTTGTGTCTCTTTGTGTGCGGACGTAAGCTCCAGCTGCTTCGCACCGGGCCGCTACTCGCTTAGCTTCGTGCTAACTGCTATGCTACATGCTATCCAGCTCCACCAGCAACCGCTCTACTCTGCAGCTGATTCGGCATCCAGTTCGAGCCTCCTCACTCTTCGGAGGCTAACGGCGCTACCGCTTAGTGTTTGCTATTTTGCTGGTGTTTTGTTATATGGACCGTTGCACTCGACAGAGTTTGTTTTAGCATTGAACATGTTAGTAGCCTGCTACTTGATTTAGTTAGTCTGGCCCGGTGACTTTATAGGAGTAGTCTGTGTTTGAGTTTGTTTATTTGTTTGTTTTCGGGTTTCTTCCCATTCTCGCCATTAGGAACTCAGGGTTATCCCTGAGTTCCTAATAAAGACTCTTGATCTTATCCTCCTGCATCTGCGTCCTGTATCTGAACAGAATCATGACACACAGTTGGATTTTGAAGTCAAGGTTGGTGAGGTTCTTCTGATTTTCTGAGTCAGAAATCTGACTTTGTTTTAAATTTTCAGACATCTATTTACAAATGGTTGTTTGCAATCTTATATACAGTTTTTATAACCTGGATTCAATTGGCAATTTAGCAAAATCCTGCTCAGATTACTAAACCTTTTTTACTACTAATGTGATTCTTTTGATTTTACACTAGTTTGTTTAGTTGTCTTCTTGCTTCAGCTTCACCTAGTTTTCTACAGTATGTGAATTTGCTAATGGCTTGACCTCTTGCCTGCATATGATTATTGATTACTGTCTGTTACACTTGGTTTGAACTTTAGAGTTTTTAGTAAAGCTAATTCTGCTCTTGCATTCACCTGTCTGTGCTTCTTGACATCTACACTGTATACGCTATCTTTTTATACACATTAGTTGTATTTATCTAAATAATTAAAGAGAATGACAGAAAATGTGATAGCAAAATGGAACTTCCTACTGTTAATTTGTTCTGTATGATAAGTGACCGCTCTGAATGCAATTCCATTAATATGATAAATAAAAATGATTTCTCTTAGAAAACCCATCTGCCTCATATCAGCTCCTCAAGTTCTGTTGTGTGGCTTATTTTCATATATTTTATTAAGTTTTGCTATTGCCACAATATTGATCAGTCTTTTGACATCTTCACATTTTGCCTCATTATTGTTTCTTGGAATGAATTACTGCAAATTATGCTTCATTCCTTTCTTGCATTGCAAAACTGTTTCCTGCTCCTTACTGTGAATTTTAGATTTTGTTCATTTCCAGGTGTGTCTGAAAGAGGGGGTGTGGGGGTGAATAAGGAAGGAGAACCATTTTCAATCTAGCAGTCATATTTACTCCAACACTGTTTTTCACAATTTTAGTATGAGAAAAGCTGCTTGTTGAATGTAATGATAAATGATCACAAAGCATAAATAATTGTGGCCAGTCTTTTGTTTTAAATTGAAATATGAGGATAGATACTTATTGTTAACCGTCTTTTCGATAATAAAAATCAATCTTTTCCATCCATATAGACATTATCTATACCACTCATCCATCAGAGTCATGGTGAATCTGGAGATAATCCCAGGTGAATTTGGGTAAGAGGTGGGGACACCCAATCAGAATCAGCTTTATTGGCCAAATATATTTACAGTACACATACAAGGAATTGGACTCCAGTTTACCATTGTTCTGTATGTATTTACAACAGGGGTAGACATACAGCAAACAAGACAACAAACACACAAAAAAGCACAAAACAAAACAGAGGCTATATTACAGTAGTGACAGAGTGCAAAGATGCTGGTATAAATATGTAATAAATATGAAGTGGATAAATTGGTATCCAGAGTGCAAATGGAGCTTGAATAAATACTGAATATCAGAGTGATGGCCTGAGGAAAGAAACTGCGTATGTCTGGTAGTCTTTGCGTGTAGTGTTCTGTAGCACCAGAGGGGAGGAGTTGAAACAGATTGTGTCCAGGGTGTGATGGATTTGCAGTGATGCTGCCTGCCCTTTTCCTGACTCTGGATATGTATAAGTCCTGAATGGAGGGCAGGTTGGTACCAATGATTTTTTCAGCTGTTCTGATTGTCCGTTGTATGTTCTTGTCCCCTTTGGTGGCTGAACCAAACCAGACTGTGATGGATGTGCAGAGAACAGACTGGATTATTGCAAAGTAAAACTGTATCAACAGCTCTTGAGGCAGGTTGAACTTCTGGAGCTGACGCAGGAAGTACATCCTCTGCTGGACCTTTTTGATAATTGTGCTGATGTTGGACGTCCACTTCAGGTCATGTGAGACTGTAGATCCCAGGAACCTGAAGGTTTCCACAGCAGACACATTGCTGTTGAGTATGGTGAGGGGGGGCATTGTTGGGGGCTTCTCCTAAAGTCCACTGTCATCTCCACAGTTTTGAGCGTATTCAGCTCCAGGTTGTTCTGATTGTGTGACTTCCTGCCTGTATGCTGACTCATCACAATCCTTGACAAGGCCGATGACCGTCATGTCATCCGCAAACTTCACGAGTTTGACAGACGGGTCTCCTGAGGTGCAGTCATTTGTATAAAGGGAGAAGAGCAGAGGGGAGAGGACACATCCCTGAGGAGCACCCGTGCTGACTGACTGAGTGCTGGATGTGATTTTCTCCAGCCTCACCTGTTGCCTCCTGTCCGTCAGAAAATTTGTGATCCACTGACAGATAGAAGCTGGTACAATGAGTTGGGTGAGTTTGGAGTGGAGGACTTCTGGGATGATGGTGTTGAACGCCGAGCTGAAGTCCACAAACAGGACCCTAGCATATATCCCTGGAGAGTCAAGGTGTTGTAGGATGTAGTGCAGTCCCATGTTGACTGCATCATCCACTGACCTGCAGGTAACAGTCTGTTACAGGGCTAACACATTCCCACTTACACTCACATTCACACCTATGGGCAATTTAAAGTAGCCAGTAGGCAATCTGCATGTCTGGGCTATGGGAGGAAACTGGAGCAAACCCACAAAGTCATAGAAAGAACATGCAGTACACACTCTGCACAGAAAGGCCCCTTCTTTCTCTGAGGCCATGGTGCTAACCACTACACCACTTTGATGCCCAAATCAGTCTTACTTTAACAAAGTGAAGTCTTCAAGAAAAACACAATTAATTGACTTCTCTTTTTAGTAAAATCATAATTATGTTCCAAGCTCCAGGCTGAGTGGGTTCAGGTGAATCCAAGCACTAATAATAAAACTTTATAAAATCTTAATTTTCAAGTCTGATTTACATCAGTGTCTGTACCTAGTCACAGTTCATGATTCCTGGTCACTGGATGTCTGACCACACACCTCTTCATAGTCTTCATACACCTTTGGACTTTGCAAAGTCTGGCTCCAGTAACCTCGTCTATGATGTTACTGAGTTATTATGTTTGTATATCTGTTTTCTGTTTTGACCCGTGATTTATTCAGCATTTGCCAGTTTAGCTCCACAACACAAATGAGAAATAAATTTAGGCCTGATGCTGTTCCAGCAGGGACAATCTTAGAACAGACTTTAGTAAAATTGCAAACAGTGACTGGGGAGACATCCTCCATGAAAGTTAGAGGGACTCTTGTTTTCACTCTGGGGAACCTATTAGTGACTTTTTCGGCATGGGTGGCTGAGGTACAAGACCAATGCATCCTAGGTCTGGACTTTCTGAGATTTACGGGGTGCGCGGTAAACCTGGGTGCAGGTGTGCTTGTTCTGCCTGGAGAACAATGTGTGTAGTTAACCTCCCCCTCGAATATAGTTTCTCTAGCCACAACAATTTTTAGTGCAGCAGCCCAGCCACAAACAAGCAACACACGCCCATCAACCATGCCCTTTCGCCTATCCACCTCATCCAAAGACCATACAACCCTATCACTATGTCAGCAGCCGGTGGCCCTGGAGGATTGGACAGAGGCAATCAGGGACATCTGGCGAAGGAACTGTATCGGTCTGGATGACCAACAGCACATGAGTTTGTGGCAAGTTCTGTGGGAATTTAAAGACATATTTGCTCTCAGTGATGAGGTGGGTCTCACCCAACTAGTTCAGCACCACATTGATACAGGGGATGCACGCCCCGTCAGAGTGCGCTCCCGCATGATACAGCAGGAGGCAGCACATAGGGAAGTCGGCCTCATGCTGGAAGCAGGCATCATTGAACCATTGAACCGTTAAATCATTGAACTCAGACAGCCCCTGGTCATCAGGTGTGGTTATAGTGCCAAGAAAAAAGAGTTCATGATGGATATTCCGGTAGATTACAGGAAACTAAACAAGGTGATGAGGAACGACTGCTATCCCCTTCCCCAAGTTGATGAGACACTGGACCTGGTGTCCTGCAGTGAGTATTGGCAGGTCCCCCTGCCAGGGGGACCTGCGTAGTGAGTATTGGCAGGTCCCCCTCACTCCTGAGTCTAGACCAAAGTCTGCATTCAGCACCATTCAGCAGGGGGCTTTGGCAGTTTAAGGTAATGAGTTTTAGTCTGTGCAATGCACCAGGGACATTTGAGAGACTTATGGACAGAGTACTGGCTGATGTTCCCCGACAGGCATGCCTGGTGTATTTGGATGATGTTCTAGTGAATGGAAGTCGTTTCAGGCTGCACTGGCCTCCCTGAGATAGTGATGGAGAAAATCTCAGCAGCAGGAATGAAATTACACCCAGGTAAATGTCACTTCATGCGGAAAGAGGTAGAGGTTTTGGGCCACAGAGTGACTGGTGAGGGTATCAGCACTCTCAAAGAGAAAGTCAGCGCTATTAGAGACTGGCCAGTTCCCAGTAACCAGAGGCAGCTTAAAAGCTTCTTAGGACTGGTATCCTATCATCGCAGGTTTATGAAAGGATTTTCCTGCATCGGTGCACCCCTTTTCTGCCTCCTAAAGAACAATCATCCTTTCACATACTCTTCAGACTTCCAGAGGGTGTTTACTACACTAAACAGGCCCTGATTAATGCACCTGTTCTCATCCCACCAGACACCACCTCACCCTTTGTGCTGGACACAGATGCCAGCAATGTGGGCATAGGCACAGTTTTGTCACAGGAAGTTCCAGAGGGAGAACGGGTGGTAGCTTACTTCAGCAGGATCCTTAATAAAAGCAAGAGGCAATACTGCGTGACCAGGAGAGAACTGTTGGCTGTTGTGACAGCTGTCCACCATTTCAAGTACTACCTGTGTGGTGTGCTATTCACTGTCAGGACAGATCACGCTGCACTGTGTTGGCTGATGTCATTACAGTATTAACCCCCTTGGCATTCTCACTAGTTTGTTCCCGTACAACCTGGAATTTAAATGGATTTTCAATGTGATTTTAAGTGATGGACCTACAAAAATAAACTACAGGTTAATGAAGTTAAAAGGGAAAAAAAACACTTTGGCGTAGCCGAGTTGAGCAGACCGGAACAATGGTCACGGTTGGTTACATTTTCCGCATGGGCGAGAGACACTTTTTCCCCTGCTGAGGGAAAGCTGCAGCAGTCGGTAAGGGATGGAGCACGCGCTGTGGGTGAACTGTTTGAATGTAGACCAGTGCCGGAGGCTGCGTTGTGTAACCGCGTGGCAGTGCCGCCAGAAGATGCTCAGCCGATCACATTACCAGTGCCACAGCTAGATCACGAGCGGATCAGAGTGGAGCAGCAGGGCAAGCCAGTGCTATGTAGAGTCATCGAGTGGGTGCACTCAAGCCGACAGCCGGATTATGCCGCGATTTCCTACCACGGCCCCAAACTTATACCACCATTGGGAGCGTCCGAGTGGAAAGGTTGAACTGTTACAGCTGTTGACACCATGAACGCTCCACGAGCAGGTGATGCAGTTAGTGCACAGCCATGTAGGGACTGGACATTCTGGGGTTACTAAAACTTTGAGCCGGCTGAGGGAGCGCTTTTTTGGCCGAGCTGCCAAATTAACACTGAACTTTTCATGCACCGCTGTGATGTGTGTACCGCAAGGAAAGGACCCGCCCAGTGCTCACGCACCCCGTTGGATTTAGTGTTCGGACCTCTGCCGGGACCAGAGCTGCCCGAGTGTCACACCAATTTTTGAGTGTGCATGAACCTGCTAGACAAGCTATTGTGGATGCTGGACTTAAGCAGCGGCACGTGTATGATGCTCGCTCGCGAGGCAGAGACTTTGGGGTGGGAGAGCGTGTTTGGTGTACTTCCCTAAGAGAAAAAATGGACTGTCTCCGAAATTGATTCCACAGTGGGTGGGGCCGTGTGTTGTGTTGGAGAAACTGTCTGATGTGGTTTACAGAGTACGGTGGTGCTCCACTGAGACCACCTTGCACCTTACCAGCCTTATGCTGAGATGTGTCAGAACTCATGGGAACGAAGGGAATCGATGACTGATGTGAGTGTTACTGGTTAACTTCGCCTGACACTTAGGCGCTCCCAGCGCCAGCTTCTTCTGCCAGCTGCCTCCGTGCCTCAGAGACTGTCATTTGCGCTAGAGTGTCTGGGGACAGACACTTCTTGGAGGGGGCAGTGTGATGAAGTCAGGGAAGGGGCGGGGTTTTACCCGACATGCACCGGGGTAGTTCTAAGTGTTCACCATTTGGGGAATGTGTGTTATGTTTATCGGCTCTAGCCGATTTGGGTTATGTGTTCTGTGTAGTGGTGGTAATTCTAAATGCATGCTTTTTGTGAGAACTGCACGTTCAAATAAAGTAGTTCCCAGCCATTGCATTGGGGATTCCCCAGAAAATCTGTGTCGGCTTCCGAGCAGCTAGCACCCACGTTACAATACCCCCTTTGCAATGAAGCCCCAACCACTACCTTCAAAAGATACTTAATTAGTTAAATAAGATCCACCTGTGAGCAATCTAAATGTCAAATGATCTCAGTATATATACACCTGTTTTGATAGTCAACACCAGTGCAACACCACTTATTAAGGGCTACCACCAAGCACGTGACAGCATGAAGACAAAGGATCCCTCCACACACATCAGAGACAAAGTTGTATAGAAGTACAGATTAGGCTTGGGTCATAAAAAAAAATCCCAAACCCTGAAAACCCCAAGGACATTAAATCCATTATTAGAAAATGGAAAGATTATGGCACCACAGCATACCTGCCAAGAGAGGGTCGTCAACCATAATTCACAGACCAGAAAAGGAGGGCATTAATCAGAGCAGCAACCAAGAGGCCAAGGATAACCCTGAAGGAGCTTGGCGGCTGTACTGCATAGATGGGAGTAACTGTCCATAGGACCACTATAAGCCACACACTGCACAGAGCTGGGCTTCATGGAACAGTGGCCAAGAAAAAACATTGCTTACCTAAAAAAATAAGGTAGACCATTTGAAATTTGACAAAAGGAGTATTGGAGACTCCCCAAACATGTGCTCTGGTCAGATGAGACTAAAATAGAACTTTTTTGCCATCAAATACAATGCTATGTCTGGCACAAACCTAACACCTCTCATCATTCTGAGAACACCATCGCCACAATGAAGCATGGGGGGAAGCATCATGAGCTGGGGATGTTTTTCATCGACAGGGACTGGGCAGAGGGAGCGCTTTTTTGGCCGAGCTGCCACATTAACACTGAACTTTTCGTGCACCGCTGCGATGTGTGTACCGCAAGGAAAGGACCCGCCCAGTGCTCGCGCACCCCGTTGGATTTAGTGTTCGGACCGCCGCCGGGACCAGAGCTGCCCGAGTGTCACGCCAACTTTTGAGTGTGCGTGAACCTGCTAGACAAGCTATTGCGGATGCTGGACTTAAGCAGCGGCGCACGTATGATGCTCGCTCGCGAGGCAGAGACTTTGGGGTGGGATAGCGTGTTTGGTGTACTTCCCTTGAGCTTGGTGGCTGTACCGTATAGATAGGAGTAACTGTCCATAGGACCACTATAAGCCACACACTGCACAGAGCTGGGTTTCATGGAACAGTGGCCAAGAAAAAACATTGCTTACCTAAAAAAATAAGGTAGACCATTTGAAATTTGACAAAAGGAGTATTGGAGACTCCCCAAACATGTGCTCTGGTCAGATGAGACTAAAATAGAACTTTTTGCCATCAAATACAATGCTATGTCTGGCACAAACCTAGCACCTCTCATCATTCTGAGAATACCATCCCCACAATGAAGCATGGGGGAAAGCATCATGGGCTGGGGATGTTTTTCATCGACAGGGACTGGGAAACTGGTCAGAATTGAAGGAAAGGTAGATGGCGCAAAATATTGACAAATTCTTGAGGGAAACCTGTTTGAATCTGCCAGAGATTTGAGACTGGGACAGAGGTTTACCTTCCAGCAGGACAATGACCATAAACACACTGCTAAAGCAACACTTCAGTGGTTTAAAGAGAAACAAGTAAATGTTCTGGAATGGTCCAGTCAAAGCCCAGACCTCAATCAAACTGAGAATCTCTGGTATGATTTAAAGATTGCTGTACACAAGTGGCGCCCATCCAACCTGAGCTGGAACAGTTTTGCCATGAAGAATGGGCAAAAATACCAGTGTCTAGATGTGCCAAGCTTGTGGACATGTACGGGTGGGGGGTTCTTTTTTGTCTTAGTTCTTGTTTGTTTAACAATAAAAAAAAAATTTATCTGCAAAGTGGTAAATGTGTTGTGAAAATTAAAATATATAACCCCCCCCCCCCCCCAATTCCTTTTAAATTCCAGGTTGTAAGGCAGCAA
>JAOVYU010122691.1:0-13216 GCA_025674565.1 Synodontis membranacea
TCAGTCTGAGATTCATTCGTTCCTCTCCTACACTTTTCTCCTTCTCTATTATGTGTTTCCTCTCTGTAGAGTTTCCCATCTCTCTGTGTTTCTCCTGGATGTGAGGACTCACCCAGCTTCACTGTCAATCAACATCTCTCATTTGATGGAGTGAGGAAATCTCTCTCAGATCTGAAAAAGCAAGCTGAGGAAATCTGTGAGAATGAATTCAGCAAAGTCCACCCACAAGGTAAACAAACATTTGTTTTGGATCAGAGTAAAGAGAGAAATTAGAAGTAAGCAGGAACAAGGCTGCATAAAATCACAAAGTATTTAAAGATAAATTTACCAGAAAATTAATCACAAATCTGCAATCTAACTTCAATTATCTTCAAACATAACAAATATTATGAATATTAGATAAGAGCTGAGGCCTTGATTTCTATATAAAGTCTATCAGAAAGAAAAACACAGATTGTCAGAGTATCATCTGATAAAAGTCATTGCTGTTCTGAGATTCTGAGGTTTTGAAGTGTCGCTGATTCTTGCATTAAAATGCTACACAGTGTTAAAACACTTTTGGCCAATAACTTGATGATACCAAATCCAGTAGAGTTCCATGGAGGCCTGTCTGTCTAGGAGCAATGAAGTATAATTCAATCAAATTTACATTAAATTACATTAAAATTATTCATATTTGTTCTTTACACTATTTTTATGTCCTTATTTTGTCTCTGTGTCTCCATAGCTGCAGCAGTTCAGATGATTTTACTTTCAGAACTAAAGAACAGAGCAGATTTTCTGCAGTGTAGGTGTAAAACACACATGTACACACTCACTCACTCACTCACACACACACACACACACACACACACACACACACACACACACACACACGTTGGTTTTGTTATACTTGTGATTACCTTCCACTGACATAATGATTAATGCATCGTAAACATAACCTTAACCTCAGTAATGACAAGGAAACTTTTTAGCTCTTTTGTTTTTTTCTTATCTTTGTTCAAAAATAATGAAAAACCCTGAGAACCAAAGAATTGTGTGGACCATTCAAATTAATCAAATAATGCTACCCTCATGAGAACACTAGACAGCAATGGCTCTGATGGATTTTCTCTTTTCTCGGCTTCAGAATGGCTTTATTTTTGTCCCATATACATCTTTCTGGTCTTCATGTTGGTTTATCCTTATTAACAACAAACACAATCTTCACAGGTGAAACTAAGGGCTCAAACCAAGAGTAGATACAGTATTTTAAGAGTATCACATGGCACACCTCTGCAAAAACCACGTATTAGCCGTATGTTCCAATATTTTTGGTCACATGAAAAATGGGTGGGTTCATATAAAATAGCGGTGTCAAACCTGTCCAGAAAGGGCTGGTGTGGGTGCAGGTTTTCATTCCTATCAAGCAGGTGTCACACCTGATTCATTTTAATCAGTTGATCTTTTGGTTACTCAGGTGTGGCTTCTGCTTGGTGCAGGTTTCTGTCATGGAGCGCCTGCTACGCGCTCGGCTATGCCCTCCTCTCCAACTTACTTGCTTGCACAGCGGGCTGCTCTGCACGTGCGATGACTACACCTGTCCCGCATCAAGAGCTTATCAAGGGATTTATAAAAGGTGCTTGGACTCACGGCTCAGCACTTAGCTTTATCATCATTCTGATCGTCGTTTCTCCATCATTTGGATATTGCTGTTCTGCTCGTCTCAGCCAGCATGTGTGGCATGATCACCTCTCCAGCAAATATTTAAATATTCAAGCCTCATATTCATCCTGTATGAATATGATTATAAAATTGTCACACCACGAGCACGGTGCACTCACCCCTCTCATCACTACATACCAGAGATAGAGTGCCGTTGCTGTGCACGCGCACTGAGAACACCTGCACCGCATTAGCGCTTATCATTAGGAGACACACTTTAAGACTCATAGACACGCGCTTCCATGCGAAACTTTGACGGCTTTTGTCGCAGTTCTGGTTTGCTATCCTGTATGTGATATTTCCTTGTTGGGCTTCCATCCAAGGTCTGCCTTTGTTTAATTTATCGCTATTTGCCCATGTTCCTGTTTAGAGTGTTTTTTCATGCCAAGTGTTTTTGCCGGCATTTTGTGTATTTGTTCATGTATATATTCATTGAAGATTTACCCGTGTTTCAGTTTCCGTTTGCCTCAGTTTTGTACCATGATTTATTTCAATAAATAACATTTAAGTTTCATGTTCACTATGATCCCTGCATTTGTGTCCGCATAAACACCCGCACACATGCGCAACCCATGACAGAAAGGTTTGCCAATAAAATGGACGCAGCAGGATTACCGTGGCCGACCGATGGCATCATGCACACTATGCCCTCCCTGTTTATGCTCACGTGGGAATGCTCAATGCCTACGCCGTACGCGACCACCTCTGTACAAACCATTATGAGTGTGCGCAATTCAGGTAGAGCCTGGGGAAGCTGAGGCCAACAGACTATGTCTAGGTGAGATGCATGCTGTACTGGCTCACAGGCCCTGTACGCCAATATGCAGAGCACCTCATCACCATTGACCCCACAGAATCATGGAACCCTGAGGACTTTAGCAATGCACTCGGGGAGGACTTCAACCACAATGGGGACAAGGCCTTCATGGAGTATTACTGTGGAAAGGCTCCTGAGCTCTCTCCAGTGGTGGATGGATCCTGAGCTCCCTCAGAAGGCTGAAATGGAGGCTATCGCCCTGCCACCTGGCCTTGAGGACTACGTTGTCGCTCCGCCTCCCAGATTTGACGACTACGTCGAAGCCACTGAGACTGCCTCTCAGTCAGAGTCTGCACTAGCCCCGGCCTCTCATTCAGGGCCTACTCTAGCCCCGGCTTCTCAGTCAGAGCCTGCTCTAGCCTCGGCCTCTCATTCAGGGCCTGCTCTAGCCCCGGCCAATCAATCAGAGCTTGCTGATGCCCGGCCCCTCAGTCAGAGCCCGCTCTAGCCCTGGCCTCTCAGTCAGAGCTCGCTCTAGCCCTGGCCTCTCATTCAGAGCCCGCTCTAGCCCCGGCTTCTCAGTCAGAGCCCGATCCAGCCCTGGCTTCACAGTCAGAGCCTGCTTCAGCCTTGGCCACTCAGCCAGAGCCCATCCCAGCCACAGCCCAAGAGCCCGTCCCAGCCTTAGCCACAGAGCCTGTCCCAGTCCAAGCCACAGAGCCTGTCCCAGTCTCAGTCCCAGTCCCAGCCACAGTTCCTGTCCCAGGCCCAGCTGCAGAGCATACATTGGCCCCCTCCACAGTCTCCCTGCACAAAGGTTGGGAGGACTATATTGTAGTCCCGCCCCCAATGTCATAGGGCTATGTCATTGCTCCACCGCTTCCCGAAGTTTCACGCTTGCTATGATTCTTGCGTTTGTGTCCACACACATGCACACACGCAGGTAGGAACTAAAGCTGTGAGAGGAGACAATAAGATAATGTTATACCATGTGGACACAGATAATGTTATAACAATGAACATTTTATTGTTTGTATTGTAGACTTCTGTTATTTGACTCTGGATCCGAACACAGCACATCATCAACTCATTCTCTCTGAGAACAACAGAGCAGTGACACGCAGTAGGAAGGAGCAGCAATACTCTGAACATCCAGAGAGATTTGACTCCTGGCCTCAGGTGTTGTGTAAGGAGATTGTGTGTGGACGCCAGTACTGGGAGGTGGAGTGGAGCGGTAAGAGAAAGGTGGACATATCAGTCTCATATAAAGAGATCAGCCGGAAAGGAGTGGGCGATGAGTGTGTGTTTGGATACAACAGGCAGTCCTGGAGTCTGCAGTGTTCTTCTTCCTCTGTCTCTTTCTGGAACAACAATACTGAGACTGAGCTCAGAGTTCCTGCATCCTCCAGAATAGGAGTGTATGTGGATCACAGTGCAGGAACTCTGTCCTTCTACAGCGTCTCTGACATGATGAGGCTCCTCCGCAGAGTCCAAACCACATTCACTCAGCCTCTATACGCTGGGTTCAGAATGTGGACTTACAAATCAGCTGTGAGGTTATGTGATCCGAAATAAAATGTTTGTGAAAATGTTTAATAAAAATAATATCTTAGGTGTCAGATTTATATTCTGTTTGAGTTTGAATGGCACTTTTCTGTGCAGAAACCATCACAGTAATACATACATTATTCTAATCGTTGTTGGTATTATTATATTTACTTATTACTTATTAGATTTATAATACTGATTATTACCATTTCAAATTTTTTTACATAAAACTTTAAAAAACTTTATCGTTGTCTCAAAATAATTTCTGTTTCTTTAGAAATAATAAAACTTTATTCAAACTGCTATTTCTTTCTGTCACTGTGTGGTGCATGGCTATATGCGAATGTGTATAGGTGTGTGTGTGTGTGTGTGTGTGTGAGAGAGAGAGAGAGAGAGAGAGAGAGAGAGAGAGTGAATGTAGAAGTAGGGATCAGGCAGCGAAAGTGAAACTCAAACTTATATTTATTAAAAAAGAAGCATACAAAATCAAGAAGAAACTGAAACTTACGGTGATATTTGTGAATGTATGAATACCCTGGCCCATGGGCTGGGACAGGTCAGGCATGACGGGATCCATGGAGGGTTCTGTAACCTTGAGGGCAGAGCAAGGAGCGGAGTACTGCACAAGGCATGAGGGGGGAGTGGAGCCAATGGTGAGGGCTGAGGGAGGAGCCGAGTTTATTTTCGTAAATGCCATCACCAGCACCCAGTAACATGGAAAACAGTACAACAAATATATATCCGTATGTATTCACCCCCCAAATAAGCGCTAAAGTGGCCATAATGTTTACCTTTCTCTGGTGTGTGCATCATTGCAGGAACACATCACTCAGAAATCATGGCGTCTGTCTCTGACATACCAGCATTATTCAGGTGAAATACTTTCAAACATTTCCTAAGGATAAAGTAGGCTACTAACTTGACATAGCCTATAGCATAACATGGAATATAGTCTTCCAGGATTAGTTTAATCATGTAGTATCATGACTCTCTCTACCCTAACACATATCAATAGTCTCCTCACTGAGGTTTGAGGAACAGAGTTAACTCCCAGACAATTACAAAAAACACATACATCTTGCTGCCTATACCAACTTCACTATCCGTCTCTAAAGTAACGTGTAGACTTTTAGATTCACGACGGTAAGACCAGCAGCTTTTATGTCAGGACACATTCTCATTCTCTGCTTGCATTTAATGCTTAGGTCAAACATGAAGTTGTATTTCTACAACAAGCATATCTCCTGTATTACGCCAAATACACACATCTATTCAGTTTTAAAGAAAATCATTCATGTCCTACATTCTGACAAACAATGTGATAAATTACTCTCACTCAGTTATAACTGGAGCGCAGCTCGTTTATGTATTAGCAAGCTAACTCAAGCTAACCACAACACATTCATATTTTATATAGCGATCAGTATTAACACATGTAACACGTTTTTTTTTGTGTACATTTAGTCTCTAAAGGACATTGTAATTACAGAGGATTACTTCACTTAAGAAACGACTTGGCGCCAGTTATTGCAAGCTACATAGACTTACATACAAGCTAGATAGACCATCCATAACATAAAGCAGGGTTTTTAATTAAGGTCACAAAGGTATTAATCTTAAATCATTTTTGTATATCCTACAGTAGTGTTATAAGTCTTATCATACACAAACATAAAGCTATTAGTCTTTAACTATAGAAAAGAGAGATGTAACTTACCTCACACAAGAAAGAATAAATATTTGATTTCCAGTTCTTTCTTCTAAACTTGGAATCCCACATTTTATGTCAATCCAGGTCCTGGGGGATGCATTCGTTTCCCCTTTTGCGGTTTGGTGCCACAGCCACATGCTACACAGCAGGGCATCCCCCTCATTTAAATACGTGAAAATCTTTTTAAAAATCTGATCATCTTCTGTCAACGTCAATAGAAGCGACTGGGAATTTTGGTTGATAATGGGTTACAACATGGGGCCCATGAAATACGTGATGATCTCTGGGCCAATCAGAGGACAGGACTGTTAAAACCAAGTTGGCCTAACTCTCTCTATATACGGCTCTGGGCTTCTCCCTTTGTGCCTGTAAAGGGGGTCCAGAGGCACAGGCCACCGACTTCTTGGCCGGCCTCAGGGACTCAGAAAGTCCGCCTGCTTTCTCAGCCAGCCTTGGGGACTCAGGAAGACAGGCCACTTGAGGCAGCGCTGTGATGTAGGCCTTCCCCTCGGCCAACCAGGATTTCCCTCCTGCTCTCCATGTCATTTCCCTGTAGTATTCCACAAGAGCCCTATCCCCATTGTCCTGAATGAACTCCTCAAGGGTGTACCCAAAGTCTCTAGGCTTCCAGAGTCAGGGTTGTTGGTGGTGATGAGGTGTTCTGCGAACACAGAACATAGTCTGGTGGCTGAGGCTTCACCAGGCTCTCCCAGAACAGCTGGTACTGAAGCAGGAAAAACCGGGGGTACTCACTTACCCCGTCATAGGGTGCTGTACAGTCCCAGGTGTGCACAAAAAATGAGGGTGTGGTGTTCATGATGTCATCAGTTGGTTGCGATATTCCCTTTGAGTCCATGTTGTTGAAGTAGCAGGGCCAAACTATTCTGTCACGGTGTGGTGCATAGCTATGTGCAAATGTGTGTACTTGTGTGTGTGTGGACACAGAAGTAGGGATCAGGCAGCAAAAGTGAAACTCAAACTTATATTTATTAAACAAAGAAGCATACAAAACCAAGGAGAAGAAATGGAAACTGAAACTTAAGATGATATTTGTGAATGAACAGGAACACAGAAAGCTGGCAAAACACACTTGGCATGCAAACACATTAACTGCACAAACACAGGCATGGAAAACAAACTTAGGCATTCACAAACCTCGGAAGCAAAAGGTACATATAAACAATCGGCATGCATACGTTGAGTCCGACAGGATGACATTAATACTTCACTGCCAAAGTGTGTCCACGAGAGTCTTTAAATAGCACTGATCAAGTTGCCAAGTGTCAGGGCCACGTCTGCTCTAAGAACACACAACCGGAGTCCACGCAGTGAGGACTACAATTCTCAACCAGCTACAACTACAAACAACATGGCGACGACGCGCCGGTGCACTAGCTCACCAGAGTTCTGATGAGCTACACCTGTAGCTCGTTTCACCTGTGTATATAAGGCGCCTTGGGAAATTGACTCGTCGGGAAGCAATATAGCCATTCATTGAGTGTGTTTTTGCCAAGCGTTTTTCTAGTACTTTGACTTTCATGGTTTTGATCTTCTGCCTGTCTCTCATTCTCGATTTTCTGTCTAGCCCTTCAGATTTTCATGCCAGGCTTCTAGCCTGCACGAGACCTTTAGCCTGTCTCGCCTCTTACGTCGGACTCTGTTTCGTCTTGAGATTTGACGTCACGCTTTTGATACTCTGTTTGATATCGGATTATTGACTCTGTTCTGTCCTTTTTATCCTGTGCTACGTTTGGATTATTGACTTGGTTTTGGATCTTTCTTTGACTCACTTGCCATTATTCCTCAATCGCCTAAGTATCTCTGATACTCTGTTGTGAAGTGAAAGTGATTCATTGTCATTATTGACACACCACAGCACACAGTGCACAACAACGAAATTTGTCCTCTGCTTTTGACCCATATGTGAAAGTGACACACAGCAAGGGGCAGCTATTTTCAGCGCCCGGGGAGCAGTGCTTGGGGGCGGCACCTTGCTCAGAGTACCCCAGTGGTACCTGCTGGCTGTGGGACTCGAACCTGCAATCTTTCGGTTACGGGACTGTGTCCCTAACCATTAGGCCACCTGCCTTTTTTTTTTTTTTTTTTTAAAGGTGTATAGTTTGGATTTTCTAATAAACTCCTTTTACCTAACTGCTCTTGCATCCGCTCTTGTGCATGCTCATGACACCGAGCGGGCACGGAGAGCAGGGAGTAGCAAGTGTGGGTAGCAAGAGACACTTTCTGTGCTGCTGCATGTGCAAAAGACAATAAAATAATTCTATATATTTAACTGTTTTATCCAAGTTCAGTTAAAGTATAAACGAAAAATTCTGAAGTTTTGAAAAATGCATGAATAAGCAACTACAATATCTTACTGGCACAAGAATTCAGAGTCTTTGCTGAGAGACTTGAAACTGAACTCAGGTGCATCCTGTGATCATCTTAGAGATGTTTTACTACTTGATTAAAGTTGTAAAGTATGGTGATAAATTCAGTTGTGTGGTGTAGAGGAAATGGATCTGTTTATACAGGAAGCAGTGGAAATGTGATGTACAGTCAGGTCCACAAATACTTATACATTGTCAAAGTTTTTGCTAATTCTATCTGTTACGCCCTTAATGTCAAAGAAAACAATTAACATTGTTTTGAACTTGGACTTGCTTTGTCACACATTCTTCATTTAAAGATAGGGTTATTAATGTGATCTAATTACAGGCATCAGGAGGCAATTTGAGTTAGGTGACCTAACTCGAGGACCAATCGTTCACTTTTCAGCTTGGTTTCAGCTTTTATTTCAGGATTCTATCAAATCATTTTGGCTGTACTTAAACAAACTGTGTAAATAAACCTAGAACCAACTAACTAAGGCTGCCCAGCTGATTAATCTACGCTCTATGAGGCGTTGGGGAGAAGTGAAGGGGTTCTTGCTGTGCTCAGAAGTGAGTCAGGCTACTGATTGCTATACTTCTGTGCTTACAGACTCCAGCAAGGAAGACAGCCTTCCAGCATGCTGCCTGCTGGCCTCTGCACCTCAGGACGCCCCCTGCCAGACACCAACCCGCTATGGAGCCCGCCAGACTGGACGCTGGCCCAACACTGAAACCTGTGAACCAGCTCTATCAGCTGAAACTTCCCCAGATCCACTACTCGCACTGCTAGAAGAGCTCCCTTTTCTTGGTATGGGTCTTGTGTGTCTGTGTACAGCTCAAAAAAATGAAATAAAAACATTTCAAATTGTTAGAACATTTTATTTTGATTTTGAGTAATGTACTGTAAAAACAGTATAAACACTATGTATCTCTCACTCTAGTTCAGTAAACAGAAGGTCATGAAAGGGCCTGATGAAAAGGCTGCTGTTCACACAGTGCTGTATCAAAACATATTAATAGAAAGTTGACTGGAAGGGAAAAGTGTGGTAGAAAATGGTGCACAAGCAACAGGGATGACTGCAGCCTTGAGAGGATTGTCAAGAAAAGTAGATTCAAGAATTTAGTAGATCTTCACAAGGAGTGGACTGAAGCTGGTGTCAGTGCATCAAGAGCCTCCACACACAGACATCTTCAGGAAAGGGGCTACAACTGTCACATTCCTAATATCAAGAAACTCCTGAACCAGAGACATCTTACCTGAACTAAGGAGAAAACCAACTGTCGCTCAATGGTCCATAGTCCTCCTTTCAGATAAAAGTAAATTTTGCATTTCATTTGGAAATCAAGGTCCTAGAGTCTGGAAGAAGAGTGGAGAGGCTCAGAGTCCAAGGTGCTTGAAGTCCAGTGTGAAGTTTCTGCAGTCTATGATGAGTTGGGTTCCATGTCATCTGCTGCTGTTGGTCCACTGTGTTTTATCAAGTCCAAGGTCAACGCAGCATTTACCAGGATATTTTAGAGCACTTCATCGAGCTTTCAACTTCAAACCTTCCATCCTCATTTCCTTTTATAGCAGAATTTAGCACCTTCCCACAGTGACACAACTACTACCAAATGGTTTGTTGACCATAATATCACTGTGTTTGATTGGCCAGCCAACTTAAGAATCTATGGGGATGTGTCAAGAATCAGATGAGAAACAATCAATCTGAAAATATAGACAAGCTGAAGGCATTATCAAAGCCGCCTGGGCTTCAATAACACCTCGGCAGCACCACAAGCTGATGGCCTCCATGCCACGCCACAATGATGCAGTAATTCATTGGTAAATACTAACTGTATAAATTAACATACTTTTCAGATGTAGCACATTTCTGTATTGTAAATCCTATTTTGATTGATATTATTAGATATTCTACTAGCTTGAGTTACTGAATTTCTGATTTTCATGAGCTATAAGCCATAAATAATCATAATTATGAAAAAGGTTTGAAATATTTCACTTAAGGTGTAATGAATATGGAACATATGAACGTTTTCCTTTTTGAACTGAAGTATAAAAACATCTTGTACTTTAGTATATAGTATAGTTTTCTCCTTAGGGTTGCAGGGTTTTGGTTGTTTTTTCAGGGTTCAGTTTTTGTTTTACAGTACAGTAGAGCATTAGATTCCAACACATTCCTTAGCTTCAACCAGAGTGGCTCGGAAAGTTAACGACAAACAGTTGAACGAAAGACGGAATATAAACAAATTATTCCGAATGAACGGTTACACATTCATTTACAAATACACATACTGTATGAAGAGGAGGTGAACAATGCTTATGTGATTTATCTTGAGTGGTTTGTTTCCTGACTACCGGGGTTTCCAAAAAAATATATATAACTTTATTAAGTATTCATTATGCATACATAAAAATGAGTGATGACCCAATTGTGGATTTTAAACTGAATGTTTGGAATCCCAAAAATTGTATATTTACTCCTTGGGACAAAAAAATCCATACACTACAGCAGTTTTGACTTCCTGAGAAGAAAAGTTGACCTTAGTGTCTTCAGCTTGGGTCAAAAGGTTTTCTGTAATCCTGCCCCTTTTACTCTTGCTCCTGCAAGACAAGCATAGAGTAGAAGAGGTTTAAACCTGAGTTCTTATTGTTCACAAAGGGTTATTTCCATTTAGTATTGTAGTTGTAAACAAATCCAAATATCATTAAAACTATAATGTTTGGTTATAAGTTTATCATGCCATGTCACATACGACACAAAATTAAAATGCATTAAAAGCACACAAATCTTTGTTCCATTAAAACAATTTGTACTTGAATCTGCCAAAGGATCCCAGTGAAACTGTGAGCGAATTGAGTTCTATCAGCTGGACATCTAAAATTTTAAAATATTTAAAGTGATGAATAACAGACACAATGGTAACCATTTCATTGGCGTTATAATGAACTTTTATGAGAAAAAGTTGGTTTGGTCAGGTGTGATAAGTTGAAAGCGATAAAAATTTAGAAAAGGTTGCAGGAGTGCTGTGAATTTTAACATATCCTTTGTGGAGCGTTGGTGTAGTATGAAGACATACAATTGATGCATGTGTACAATATCATTAAGGCTTTTCTAACTTACCTTCGGTTTCTCTTCACATATCCTGTGGGTCTCATGGAATTGTACCCCCAATTTCTCCACTGAACCTTGCATTGTTATGACTTGCCCCATAATGCCGGAGTTCTCATGCTCCAGAGTATTCTGAGTGCATGCAATTGATAGGGGACAAAGGTATTCAGACATTACAAATTAACAACATTGCATATTTTGTTGCAAAGCCATTGAAACAATTACAAGTTTGAGGCATATATCGTTGTTGCCAAGGTAATACCTCATGTGTGCACATACGAGGTATTACCTTGGCAACGATGAAGAACTGAAGAATATGCTTTCTGCATGATTGTGGTTCAATTGTGGTTGATTCTTCTCAGCAAATAATATTAAATTCTCAAAGGTTATGAATGTCTCTTGAGTACACTAGCAATTTCTATATTGCCCACATTTTTAATGGGATTCAAGTCAGAAGATTGGCAAGGCCATGCAAGGCCTTCTTCGGTTCTGATCGTGTGTTTGGGGTCGCTCTCTTGATGAAATATCCATCTCCTCACTGGGTTTAGTTTCCTGGCCAAGGAGTTCATTCAACACATCACTCAATTCATGTTTACAGCACAGAAGTGTTAGAGTTATACCTCTAAGATGGCACCGGTGTGGATTGCTGCCGTCACTCTGTGTCCTCCTCAACTTTGCATTTTTCTTATGTTTGCCGTGTCATTATTTAGTTTCTTTACAACATGCAATGCTCTCATCTCCTATGACTGACAAACTCTCCTGGACATTCGACAAAATTAGCAATCAAGACCTTCACAGACCGACTTTTTTGTGAATGGAGGTGACTTACCTTGGCTACCTGGGCAGAAAAAACGCTGGAGAAAAAGGGGAGATGAGCTGGGATTCTGGTCAGGCTGAGGAAAAGACAACACTGCACCCTACTTCCCAGCATTCTTCTAGCGAACGTCCAGTCTTTGGAAAACAAGCTGGATGAACTAAGAGCCAGGATAGCTTTCCACAGGGACATTAAGAACTGCAACCTCTTTGTTTTCACAGAGACATGGCTGGACCCTTCTGTCCCTGACTCGGCCATTGTCCCTGAGGACCTCTCCATTCACCAGCGGGATAGAACAATGGACTCGGGAAAATGCAGGGGAGGTGGCGTGTGTGTAATGACCAACAAACGGTGGTGTACTGATGTACAGACAGTTTTGTCAGGGTGCTCTCCTGATCTTGAACACCTTATGATCAGATGCAGACCTTTTTATCTGCCCAGGGAGTTTACAGCAGTATTCTGTACCGCTGTTTATATTCACCCACATGCTGACACCATACGGGCACTGAATAAACTGTTTGATGCTATCGACCAGCAGGAAATGTTACATCTGGAGGCTGCTTTTATCGTGGCTAGCAACTTTAATAAAGCCAACATGAAGTAAGTTCTGTTGAAGTTACACGTAAACTTTCAAATATGCGGCCAGAACATCTTGGACCATGTTTACACTCCGTACACACAGGCCTACAAAGGCAAGATGAGTCCTCCTGCTCAACGTCAGCAAAACCAAGGAGCTCATCGTGGATTACAGGAGACTGCAGGGAGGAGGCCACATCCCCATCCACATCAATTCATTAAGCTTGAAACTAATAAGAAAAGTACAGATAATGAAAGGCTTTTAACTTACATCCAATAACTTGACGAATGTACTGTGAATCTCACAGAGTTGTTCCTCCCAGTTCTCCAGTGAGCCTTGCATTGTTTTTACTTGGCCCTTCAGGTTGAAGTTCTCATGCTTAAATTGATAGAAGGCAAATGTATTCAGACACGACAAATTACCATTAGTACTTTGTTGAAAGGCAGTTGCTAGCAATAATAGGTTTTCTAAACAGTTCTAGCCCATTCCTTTCAGCAAGTCATCTTCAATTGCCAAAGGTTATGAGTGTCTCTTGCATAGACTCACAATTTTAATATCCCCAAATTTTCAATGGGATTGAAATCAGAAGACTAACTAGGACAGGCAAAAACCTTCTTCAGTTATTT
>JAOVYU010122730.1:0-13214 GCA_025674565.1 Synodontis membranacea
GACACCTTACAACCACAAACTTAAATGTTTTTTATTGAGATTTTCTGTGATAGACCAACACAAAGTAGCACATCATTATGAAGTGGTATGAAAATTATACATGGTTTTCAAAATTTTAAGCAAATAAAAATCTGAAAAGTGTGGCATGCATTTGTATTCAATGTATTCAATGTATCATTTTTGTACCACTTCACAATGATGTGCTACTTTGTGTTGGTCTATCACACTCAACCTCAATAAAAAACATTTAAGTTTGTGGTTCTAAGGTGTCAAAATGTGTAAAAGTTCAACTGTATATATATATATATATATATATATATTGTAACGGGGGCGGGTTGTGATGGTTCCAGCATGCTTCGCGCCGGGGGTGTGTCTTTGTGTTCACCAGTTAGGTGTAGTTGTGTTGTGTTAGTGGCCTCGGCCCGGTTTACTAGTTTAAAGTAAGCTTAGCAAAAAGCTCCATGCTACCTGTTCTCCAGTTCATGTCTTAGTGCTGTACTGAGTGTGTTTCTCGGGATGAATGTGTTTCCCATGTCATACTGTGACTGTTGGTGAATAAACTTCTCCCAGCCACTCACATTGGGAAGCAACCAAGCCAACTTGTATCTCTCCAAGTTTGTTCCGGCATGAGAAAAACGCTACACTGGTTTCAGATGTGGGATAGAGATGAATGAGTTTGAGCACACTGTCGAGGAACTACGAAAGATCCAAGCGGGTCGTCAGGTAGCAGAGCGACTGCAGAGGAAGAAAGAGCACCTGCCTGACGGCGCCAGCACGAGCAGAGCAGCCGAGGCGAGAGAGCACACTGCGAGTTCCGGCGCTGGATCTCGGAGCGGAGTCCGGTGTAGAGTCGTCGCAAGACCCGGCGCCAGAGTGGGTGGTAGCGCCGCGCGTTGACGGCTGGCGAAGCAAGCTGCGTCTGCCCACCTATGATGGCACCGTGGCGTCCAACGCGTACCTCGCGCAGGTGATGTTAGCCTCCGCCATCTCGGGTTGGTCCCCTGCGGAAACCACAGTCAGAGTCTCTCTCTCGCTGGAAGGCAAGGCGCTCCATGTACTGGCAGACCTGCGGGCCAACGAGCGGCAGGACTGGGCGAAACTGCAGGAGGCACTCCACTTCTGGTTCGGCGTTGGAGACCGAAAAGAGGCGGCGTGCGAGGAGCTAGCGGTCAATGAGCAGTGCGCTGAAGAAAAGCTGGGCACGTTCGCCATGGACCTAAGGTGCCTCGCATGCCGGGGTTATCCAGAGTTCGAGGACCAGGTGCAAGACGAGCTGGCCCTTGAGCATTTCTTCGCGGATTCCAACCACCACATCTTCGCGAGCACACCAGGCTGGCTGCACCACGTACACTCACCGAGGCACTGCGAGAGGTGGAGCGCGCTGAACCCATCGTGGCAGAGCAGCACAGCAAAAGGACTGGGCAGGCACAGGGAATCGTGGCCAGGCGGCGAGCAAGCAACAGAGATTTCATGGCAGTGCACAACGGCGGCACGTGAGGCATACTGCCACTGCGGAAACACCGGACACCAGGGCCATGTTTGCAGCGTACTCAAGCCAGAGGACGCCAT
The DNA here is from genome assembly GCA_025674565.1 of Synodontis membranacea. Classification (NCBI taxonomy): domain Eukaryota; kingdom Metazoa; phylum Chordata; class Actinopteri; order Siluriformes; family Mochokidae; genus Synodontis; species Synodontis membranacea. Next base: position 1,570 of record JAOVYU010122730.1, read on the forward strand.
TAAACTAGTTCCGGGAGGCGCCTTCCACTGCCGTTTTTGTTTCCCCACCCAGTGGATTTAATTTTCGTCCGGGTCATTTGGGCAATCGTGCTGGGCTTTACGTGAACTGTGTTCTGGACAATGTTTTACTGTGAGCTCTGGTGGATACCGGTTCCACTATATTGGGGCATAGCGAGCGGGTTTCCAGACTGCCTGACCGAGCTTTAATCATTCGCACCGTCATGGGCAGTCGAGCAGAGATGAAGGTGCGCCATATGGTTCAGATTAGAAAGGGTGAACGGATTTATTCGCACGAATTCTTCGTGGGGGACATTGAGGAGAACTGCATCTTGGGCTTGGACATTCTGGCAAAATGGACATTCTGGCAAAATGTGGTGGACTTATCAGTTGGGGTTTTACGGGCAAACTTTGGGGTCGCCATTTTGTTAGTGCCGAAGCAGCGCGTGGACATTTTAGCAGCGCATACCCAAGAGGCTGAACTTCCGGTGGAGGCGCCAGGTAAAAATCCGGTCATGGACAGGGCGAGCGTACTGGGCGAACTGTTGCAGCGCAGTAGCGCGGGACTGAATAAGACAAACACATAGGAATCGTTTCTGTGTGAGTTCACAGACATTTTTGCGGTGGACAAGAGCGAATGCACCCATACCAACTTGGTGCAGCACACGGTCGATACGGGAAATGCAGCTCCTATCCGGCGCCTGAACGAGGTAACCCGTGAAGACTCTTATGCTTTGCCTCGGATCGATGATGCTTTGGAACATGTTGCGGGGTCGGCTTGGTTCAGCTCGTTGGACTTACGGAGCGGCTACTGCCAGGTAGAGCTTGCTCCGGAGGCACGGCCCAAAACCGCGTTCTCGATCGGGCAGGGACTATGGCAGTTTCGGCTGATGCCTTTCGGACTATGTAATGCTCCAGTCACTTTTGAACGGTTGATGGACAAAGTTCTTGCGGATATTCCCCGTAATCACTGCGTGGTTTACCTGGATGATTTGTTGGTGCACAGGAGAGACTTTGAGGCGCGCTTGCTAACTTAAGGGAAGTATTTCTGGCAATCCAGCGGGCGAACTTGTGGCTTAACCCCAAAACGTGTCAGCTGCTGCGGCAAGACACGGCTTTTCTGGGCAATGTGATTAGTTCAAAAGGAATTTCCACGGATCCAGCTAAGATCTGCGCGGTAAAGAATTGGCCTGAACCGGTGAGTGTGCAACAGTTATGGACTTTTCTGGGATTAGCCTCTTATTATCACCGTTTTGTGAAAAATTTTGCCACAAAATTTTGCCACAAAATTTTTGCAAGCCCTTTGCACGACCTAACTAAAAAGAACAAACCTTTTTCGCTGGGACAATGTGCATGCGCGTGCTTTCACTCAGTTATGGGCAGTGTTAGTCTCTTCTCCTATTTTGGAATACCCGGACGTGTCACGTGCTTTTGTTTTGCATACGTACACGAGCGATGTGGGACTGGGGGCTGTGCTGTCTCAGGTTTCCGAGAAAGGGGAGCGCGTTATCGCTTATTTCAGTCGCGCCTTTTCTGGTACAGAGAGGAATTACTGTGTGACACAGAGCGAACTGCTAGCTGTCGTGGCAGCTTTGAAACACTTCCAACCATACTTATATGGACAGACTTTCTTGTTGCATACTGATCAGGCTTCACTGGTGTGGCTGCTTAATTTTAAAGAGCCTGAAGGCCAGCTAGCACGCTGGCTCAAGCAGTTACAGGACTACCGTTTCACCGTTCAGCACCGAGTGGGAAAGTTGCACACCAATGCCCACGCCTTGTCCTATAGGTCGTGCAGTGAAGCAAGCTGTCAGTACTGTGAGTGGGTAGAGGAACGTGCTTGCAGTTGTGATCCAGAACATCCTCCCAGATCGTCCGTCCAGAGCATTCAGCCAGATCGTCCTCCTAGATTCTCCTCCCAGACCATCCTCCCAGACCGTCCGTCCAGAGCATTCGGCCAGATCATCCTCCTAGATCGTCCGACCAGACCGACCACCGTGACCAGCCGAATGAGTCTGCATGCAGCCAAGTGACAGCGGCGCCGAGGGCTACGTCATCGGCTGTTTTGCCAGTGCTTCAGCTGGACCGCGATCAGCTCGTTACTGAGCAGGAAAACGATCCGGTCCTGCGTAAGGGGTTGGGTTGGGTTAGAGCGGGCCAGCGTCCGGAGTATGCAGCGATCGCACATCAGGGGCTGGAACTTAAATCTTTGCGCTCTCAGTGGGCTAACCTCCTCCTGTGTGATGGATTACTTTATCATCACTGGGAACGGCCGTGCGGCTCGTGCGAGTTGTTGCAGCTGCTGGTACCGAGGACTTTGCGGGAGTGCATGCTGGGTTTGGTTCACGGACACTCGGGGCAGGACACTTTGGGGTGAGTAAGAGTCTGCGGCATTTACGTGCGCGCTTTTATTGGCCGGGCTGCCATATGGACAACGAACTGTTTGTTCACCGCTGTGACACTTGCACAGCAAAGAAGGGACCTACACAGCGCTCGCGTTCCCTGCTGCAGGACTTTAGGGTGGGGCCACCTTGGGAAAGAATTGGGGTGGACATTCTCGGACTGTTTCCTGTGTCCAATCGCGGTAACCATTATGTGTTGGTAGCCATGAATTTTACGAAATGGCCGGAGGCTTTCGCGGTGCCTGACCAGAGCGCATCCACCATGGCTAGAGTGCTGGTGGATGAAGTTTTCAGCTGGTTCGGTGCACCGGAAGAGTTCCACAGCGATCAGGGGTGGAATTTTGAGGCGGAGGTGTTTGCTGCTGTGTTTGAGCATCTAGGGGTGAAAAAGATGCGCACCACGCCCCTCCATCCTCAAATTGATGGTTTAGCGGAACGCTTTAATTGAACTCTCACCACGCAGCTCGCAGTGCTTACCAGTAATCGGCAGCGAGACTGGGACGAGCATTTACCGCTTGTGCTGTGTGCGTACCGTACGGCGGTGCAGGAGTCTACGCAGTTAACACCAGCTGCCTTAATGTTCAGTCGCGAGTTGCACACTCCCATGTTCGGGTCACCTCCCCAGCCGGACTTACCCACGAAACCAGGTATGGAATATTTCTGCTCTTTAAAGGAAACATTCCTCCATGTGCATGAGCTGGCGCGTAAGACATTGGCGGATGCTGGGACTAAGCAGTGGCACGTTTACGATGCTCACAGCCAGGAACGAGACTTTTCTGCCAGGGAGCAGGTTTGGGTTTATTCCCCTGGGCGGAAGAGGGGCCTTTCGCCCAAGCTTATGTCACACTGGGTAGGACCATGCACGGTCCTAGGACAGCTCACGGACGCGGTTTACCGGGTGCGGTTGGCAGGGCGGGCGCAAGTGGTAGTTCCGCACCGAGACCGACTCGTGCCCTACAAGCCGCACACCGGGAATTCAGAGAACTCTGTTACAGCAGATGAACTTCCGAGCCGCGTAAGTGTTTCCTTGCCTCCTAGCTCGGGGCTCAGACGGTCGCAGCAGTGGCGCCAACCCCCGCCCCGTTTCAGAGACCGTAACTGGGCTTGGCTGACTGGGGACAGTCAGGGCTCGGGTGGGGGCAATGTAACGGGGCGGGTTGTGATGGTTCCAGCATGCTTCGTGCCGTCTGAGCATGGCGGCCTATGGGGTAGGGGGCGTGTCTTTGTGTTCACCAGTTAGGTGTAGTTGTGTTGTGTTAGTGGCCTCGGCCTGGTTTGCTAGTTAAAAGTAAGCTTAGCAAAAAGCTCCGTGCTACCTGTTCTCCAGTTCATGCCTTAGTGCTATACCGAGTGTAGTTCTTGGGGTGAATGTGTTTCCAATGTCATACTGTGACAGTTGGTGAATTATTATTATTATAATGTATACTGTATGTACTGTAGGCAGTAAATTCTTTCTACTGCAAATAAACCATAAATCTAGGGAAAAAAATCTGCCAGCATGAGCAGGGCACTTCAGAGGGGCAGGTGTTTATGTTAAAGGCCACGTTCATGGCCAAAGTTTTAAAAGATAAACTACAGCAAACTTTCTGAACTATAATGAGTGACATGAAGGCAAAATCCGTACATCATACTGTATGATTCATGCAACGATACAATAAATATTTCTGGATAAACAAAGAGAATATGAAGTACAGTAAATACAACTGTAGCTGCAAAGCTAGCTAATAAATTGCAAAAGTAATGACATTATTGCTAAAAACATACACGCGTACTTCACATCCTGTAAACACACTTGACACATCCCGTGTGACCTTGATCATCTACAGCAGAGGTCTCCAACCCCCGGTCCGTGGATCGTTTGGTACCGGGCCGCAAAGGTTAAAATTCGTTTATTTTTCTTTCATTAGTCTTCCAGATCTTATTTTGAAAAGTGACTGTTTCCACCCATGCCTCACTCATGCAGCACTTGACTCTGGCACGCCATTTCATGCACCAGCGACACAAATTATCCCTTGGTTCATCGCAACAGGGGATACACAAGCTCCACACCCGCTATGCACAATTTACGGTGTTATTTTTTTATTGGAACCCCCGTGCCTCTACCCGGTCCGTGGAAAAATTTTCATTCATGAAACCAGACCCTCGTACAAGAAAGGTTGGGGACCGCTGACCTACAGTACACCTGTACACTGTAATGATCTACTGTATAATGCCGCTGTCAGGTGTCACCCAGAAGAAGACAGGTTCCCTTCTGAGTCCCTTCTTCAAATTCAGTTTTATCAGATTCAGTTTTATTTGTCATATGTAAGTTAGCACAGGTTTAACATTACAATGAAATGTGATTGACGAGAAAGACAAGTCACTCAGCGTGTGAACATTTAAAGAATAAAAAAAACTAAAGCAAAATAAAAAATAACAATGTAAATTTTTAGTTTTTTTGATTCAAAGTGCAATGTATGCTTGAGTTTGCATTGTACAGCAGGTACAGTTTGTGTGTGCGTCCAGTGCAATGTGGGTGTTCAGGTGTTGGAGTTGAGGAGTTGAATGAATTGGTGGTAAAAACTATTATTGAGTCTTGTAGTCTGAGCAGCCGGACTTCTGTATCATTTGCCAGAGGGTAACAACTGGCGAGCTGGATGGCTGTGGTCCTTGATGATGCTGTGTGCTTTACGGAGGCACTGCTGGAGATAAATGTCCTGAATGGCAGAATGGCTCTTGCCTGTGATGTGCTCTGCTGCCTTCACCACTCTCTGTCAGCAAGCTCTCGATCGTGCTCCTGTAAAAGTTTGAGGTGATGTTGACGTTCATGCCAAACTTCCTCGGCCTCCTCATGAAGTAGATCCTTTCTGGTGAACTTTTCTGATTACAGTGTCTGTGTGAATGGTCCAGGAGAGACCCTGTTTACTCCAAGGAACCTGAAGCTGCTGACCCTTTCGACCTTGGCACCGCTGATGGGCTGATGTTCCACTCCTTGCTGTTTCTGGTAGTCCTCTATCATCTCACTTGTTTTGCTGATGTTGAGGAACAGGTTGTTATCCAGACACCAAGCTGTCTCATCGTTGTCCGCGATAAGGCCTATGACGGTTGCGTCGGCCACAAACCTGATGAAGATGTTGGAGCTGTGTTTAACGACACATTCGTGCGTGATCAAGGAATACAAGAGGGGGCTAAGCACACATCCCTGCGGCACTCCTGTGGACTTTTGGACATTTCAGTGCTCCACTTTTTCAAAAATGCATATTAAAGTCAAGGGCAAGCTGAGGACCAAACACAGGCATTAATCTTCATGCATCATAATTCTGCACATGACAGGTTTTTACAGTGTGATCTTTAAAAAAAAAAACTATTTTAAAGCATAAATCTAAAATAAAATCCGTGCACATCAGTCTTCTTCAAATGTGTTAGCTCCTTCTTAATTTACCACCCAGTTATTTTGGAGCTGTGCCTAAAATATATTTAATTTAATTATATTTTAAATCAGGCCATGTTTTATATTGTATTTGAGCTGTTTTAATGGATCAGTGCAGAATTGAAGCATGCTTACATACTTACATAATTAACCCATATACATTACATAAATTCATAAGACATCATATATAAGATGTAAGTATAATTCATATCACTTCAGTATTATATACACCTTTATCCTACAGTGCATCCGGAAAGTATTCAAAGCGCTCCACTTTTTCCACAATATCCTGTGTTACAGCCTTATTCTCAAATAGATTAAATTAATTTTTTACCTCAAAATTCTACACACAATACCCCGTAACAACAAAGTGAAACAAGTTTGTTTGAAACTTTTGCAAATTTATTAAAAATAAAAAAACAAAAACAAAACATTTACATAAGTATTCAGAGTGTTTGCCACGACCCTCAAAAGTGAGCTCAGGTGCATCCTGTTTCCACTCATCATCCAGTCCACCTGCGGTACATTCAGGTGATTGGTCATGATTTGGAAATGCACACACCTTTCTATAAAAGGTCCCATAGTTGACAGTGCATGTAAGGTTTGTACACAAAAAGATTTAATTAAGTAAAAAAAAAAAAAAAAAGCATTGCTAATTTTATTAGATTTACTATATTAATATTATTATAAATGTTTAAATCAATGTTTTGTAAAAATAAATAAATAAATAAATAAAAAATCTTCTGTCAACATTTTTGTGAATAGCTTTTTAAAAAATGTTTAAGCATTTTAAAATTTTGTATTTTTTTTTTTTTACCCCATTTTACTTTTACTTAGCGGCTGCTAAATGAATTAACTTATAAATATAAGCATTTTATTTTCTTTCTTTTCTTTTTTTTTTTTTATTTGAATTTGCAGACCATCCCTAAGGAATAAAACCCATCCAATAATCTGGATGTGCTTTATAATAATTTCTGAATGAAAGGATTGAGGAGAAAATACGTTTGTTACTTTTTTTTTCTCATCTTTATTATAATTTGATGAATAAAAGTCCAATGTTGAGCTACAGACTGAAGTTTAGTCCATGTTTATAGACAACAGTAAGACATGCAATTTCCCAAACAGTACTTTGACACATTGTGTGTGTGTGAGAGAGAGAGAGAGAGAGAGAGAGAGAAGACAAGGGCAAACAATGTACAGAGAAGCTTTTAGGTCAAACACACCTGCGTTCCTATTCTCCACATTCTCCTGCTGTGACTCAGATTAGTCCCTGAACTGTTCCTTTACCCATGTTGTGGATATGCACAGGTGATCCGACACTATTTATTTCTGAACCCTTCCTCATAACACAGCATGCACATGTTCGACACACCCTCTGGACTTTGTCCTCTGTCTCTCTCCTGTTTAGAAACGAGGCTGAGTAAAAAAAAAAAAAAAAATCACAGCTAGGGTTAAGAACACGTTCGAGATGGTGAAATTAAAAAAAAAAATATTAGATACAGTCATGAGGATCTAAAATACGTGTCTCAAAGAGTGCAAATAAAATATAACCGTTAAAATAGTAATCAGGGAAAGCCACAGGGTTCAGTCTGCTGGGTGCAAAAGTTTTGATCCCCCATGTTTTTTCAGTGAACAAAGTAAAATGCATCCAATTCCAAGAAGTTCCAAAATATAAAACGTGTGCATTCTACATCAAGATGATGATGATGATGATGATGATCTAAAACATAACCTTCACTAACCCACACTAGCAGACGACATGTTACCGTTTCTTCTCTAGATACGTACGTGCTAAACAGTGAATTCAAATGTAATGACAAATCCAAATTATTGTCTCGATTGATTCCTTGGACCGACCCTGCTGCACGTGTGGTCCAACGTTTCTTCATTTCCCCACTCACGATTTTAGCTCGTAGTTTCCTCTTATCCTGTTACACACATCCTCCCATTAAATGTGTGTAGTAATAGACATTAGAAAAAAAAAATTACAATAAACCAAAATATAAATTTAGAATTATTTTCCTACACATTTATTTATTTATTTTTATTTCAAGCTTGAAGTATTAGTGTTTGATTTTATTACTAATTCTAAGCATTCGTTAATTCATTCCTTCTTATATAGAAAGAAGTGAAATGAGTTACAAATTTGTTTAAAAATCTTATATTTGGTTTATTGTAATCTTATAAGAAAGACTGGATCATTTTGGCTATTTTCACTTGATAAGATGTGATTTTTTTTTTAAATTTATTTTTATTTTGCAGCGACAGGGATGCACACCTGTCCACATTTTTAAATGATAAAATTAGATTTGTTATTAAAATGAATCAATAATCCTACACGCCATTGCTAATTTAGCATTATTTCGTCGTCTTCTCTTCTCTTCTGATCAATACGATTCTGCTCACAGAGAACTTTGAGTCGAAGCAGAACGTCCTGCCTTTATTGATTGATTTATTTATTTAACTGAATAAATTCTGCTGTAATCTATGCTAGCTTTCAACGTTTGAGTTCCAACGACAACCAAATTTGCAGATGTAAAAAACCATTTCTAGTGCTTTCCGTCACTAGATGGTGCTACACACCTGCTGGACTTCCTCGTTCTTGAGTACTGTTGTTCACCGTCAACCGTGTTAGTCAGTAATTGCAGTGAGATTAATAGGTGTGCGTAGGTATGAGTAATTCTCTTTGCCTTGAGGGTGTAAAAACTTTTGCATTCAACTGTAGCGGAACAATTGTGATTTCTTTGCATTGATGGATGAAGTACACCAATACTTTTCGTACTTATTACTACAGTCAGAAATTCCTCAGCTACAGTTGAATGTAAATGTTTTTACACCCTCAAGACAAAATGAAGAACACATCAAGTGCGTTTGGGGAAACCGTGTAGCGTCGGGAAACATCAGAGGCTGAGCAATACGATAAAAATATAAAAATATAAAAATAAGTTTGGTAACGAAATGGCAGCAAAACAATAGACAGTGAAAAAGAATTATGTCTACAAACAATTTACTTCATCTGAAAAGGATAAGAAATTGTTACAATTTTAATAAATTATAACACTACATTTGACAATTTTACGTTTTTTTTTTTTTTACTCCAGAATGATTTGAAATTTGAACAATAAGCTGCATCTAAAAAAAAAATGACAAAATAACTATTATAACGCCGATATGAGTAAACTGCATTGTGATGTAATGTATCATGATATTAATATTATATTGTCGTACGTTATATAAATATTTCCTGACGTCTTGTACTCCAGATTTTTTGCCTTTATAATCACTGAACAATTTTTATGGATTCTACTTGAGATTTGCAAACAATTTACTCCATATTCAAGTTATGTTCAAGTTAACATTTCCCCATCATTTCTTTTAACTAATTGTCATAGCTATAATGAATAAAGAAATGTTTTTTTTTTTGGATGATTTTGCGTTGTCTGAGAACACTTTATTTCTAACACTGTCCGTTTTTGTAATTTGCTCCTCGTGCATAAACTATTGGAAGGGGACACAAACTTTTGCACTCACCATTATAAAAACTGCACCAGTCACAGGTACGGTACGTGCAATGAGTACAAGCAAACAAAGCAAGCCGAACAATAAGTTTATTATTTTTAAACCAGAGCTATATTGTAAAAATTTTTTATTTTAAACAATAAATTCTGTAATTCTGTACACATCACATCATACATAAAACATAAATCATAAACATACAAAAGCATTTCTTTTTGCTGAACTCTATTATGCATATCTGAGTATATTTTCGAGGAGTATTTGTTGCATAACGGATGTAGGACGCAGCAGACGCAGTGTGCTCATCCTGGCCGCAGGAAGTGAAACTTGGGGAGGAAAAGAAATGCAACAGAAGGCGTCATGCGGCTTGTGTGATTCCATCACGGCACGGATCAGGATCAGTCGTCAAAATCGGGAATATCGTCGTAGGAATAACCGCGATAACCTTTGGAGGCGTAGTAGGCGATCCTCAAGTGATAAAAGCCAGGAAGAAAGACGAGCACTCCGATGATGAGCACTGGAATTGTCCGGTCTGGATTCTGACAGAACAAAAACATACAAAAGTTCACTTTCAAATAGTCAAAATCATGGACGATGAGCCCTTTTTTTCTGGATTCAGGGGGAAATTTTATCATCGAAAATGAATGTATATTTTGTGTGGCTACTGTTATTTTTCAAAGAATCACAACTTTGTCACATTACTGAGAAACCACAAAGCGTAAACATGTCTGTCCTGTAGATTTCTGTAGGAGTCTGACACTGGAGACTCCTTCCATTAAACATTTTTGGATCCTGAGACGAGCCTGGGTTCGGTATATTTGTTTATGCTGCAGGTTTGCACTTTGTTATCTCACCTCTACATGAATGTATCCGGTGAGGAACAGAGAACCGATGATGATTAGAAAAGACCCGACCAGGAAGAGGAACGTCGCCAGAGCGATGGCCTTGTAGGGAACTTTAGGTGGACTTCTCTTAAACTGTGAGAAAATAAACAGGGATAATTATGAGCTTCAGTAATAATAAATTCATACGCCAGTGTTTGTGATCAGCCTCGCGCTCCGATTAGATTAGCAAAGCAAGCTAACTGAACTAGTTACAGGCTCACCAACGATCTCTGCTACTTCCTTCATAATTTCTCTACGCACACCTAATGAAAAGTCGCGGTTATGTGATTTTCTTGCATTTTTTTTTTAAGGAACCAACTGCAGTTAGGAACTAAAGTTGTGAGCAGGGAACTAAAGAAACGTCACACCACATGCACCACAGGATCCGTCTGAGGAATCATCCGGGACAGTCGCTTGAATTCGTCCAGTAGAATTGAGAGAATTTTAAATTCAATGGTTTTCTTGCCTTTGGAATGTTGCTGAAACTGCAGCTCTGTTTCGTATACGTACGTGGAAAATGATGATCGCGTGTCAATTTATCGCCTGCTAGTGTGAAGGATCTGAAGGTCGTTTCGCTAAAACTATACAAGTATGAGAACGAAAGTCATACCAAAGCTTTTACTGTGGAGTTTAATCAGAAAGTTACAGTAAAAGTAAATCCGCTTCCTTTACACTTGCCTACAGGTTTTGTGATATCCAAATTAAAAAAAAAAAAAAGTAGTTCCATCTCTTCTACAGATTCAGTGCTTTATTTATATCCAAACAAAAAAAAAAAACAACAACATAGTTTTATTGAGCTCAAAATCTGCTTTTAGGTGATTGAAGTAAAAAACAGGATTTCTGTCTCTCTCTTTTTTTTCTCTCAGTGTTTGAAAATTGTTCCTTCTTTGTGCTAATCTCACACACACACACACTACAGATAGAATGGATAGAGGACTATGGTTTAAAAAAAAAAAAAAAAAAAAGCTAGATTATGCTCATATTTAAAAGCTATTCCTTCGAACCTGCAGATCAATGTAACCTTCATCGCTGTTCGCTAGTCTGGAATATTTCACTTTATTGTTTGAGATTCCGCCACCGGTTGAACTGCTCCGAGCGGGCATCATGACCTGATACCAACACAGAGTACAATTATTGAAACCAACTTTCAAATCATTACAGCATATCAATAATAACAAGAAATAATAATAATAATAATAATAATAATAATAATAATAATGTAAATAAAAATAATAAATAATAACAATAATAAATAATATCAATTAATAAAAAATAATAATAATATCAATGAATAATAATAAATAATAATAATATCAATGAATAAATAATAATAATAATAATAATAATAATAATATCAATGAATAAATAATAATAATAATAATAATAATAATATCAATAAATAATAACGATAATAATATCTATTATTGTTATTATTAT
>JAOVYU010122788.1:0-2500 GCA_025674565.1 Synodontis membranacea
GAAATATGTGCCGTGGCTCTAAAAGGAAACACTGAATTAGGTGATACTGTACTCTGTTTTTACATCAAACATTTATTATTTTTTAAGGGTAATGTATTAAGCTAACTTTTAAATGAAATTAAAGAGCTTTTGGAGCATGATTTAGGTCATATTTAGAAATAAGCATTCATTAGCATTTTTAGTGACTCCACCAAATATTTGCGATTTTCACACATCTGCGCTGGGGTCTATAACCTAACCCCGCCAATGCACGAGGTATTACTGTATATGAAAAGCAAAAGTTTATTTGCAGTTCTGTTTAAGTTGCTGTGAAATGCCCAGTTTGTTAAACATGAACATTGTCTATTATGTGGCTTCTGTAAGTGATGTGACATCATTTCCTGGACTCTTGAGGGGAATCTGTTTGGATCCAAGCACAATTTCGCAAGTAAATTCAGTTGAGTTGACATCTGTACTGCCCCCTAGTGATCAATAAGACAGAGGAAGTGATTGTGTTCCATGACATCATGTTGCTCATCTTCAGGATTTGATGAAACATTTGATGAATCACAGTAAATATCTGTAACAGAATCTCATGCTGGAACATGATTTGTTTCTGTTGGTTTCAGTGAAGAGAAACAGTTTAAGGAAGAGCTTTATATCAGTGTGATAGTCAGGTGTCCACAAACTTCTGTCCATATAGTGTAGCGTGTCTCACACGTCTTTGCTTGTTTTTTCTCTCTAAGCTCTATAGTTATCGTGTACTAGAGTTATAGTAGCATGTAGATTGCGGAAAGATCAAGACTCCCCCCCCCCCAGAGGTAAAAGTCAAGTAGAAAACTTTTCTGTAAGTTCTTTTCCAGTAAGTTCAACCTTCCATCAAGGTTTAAGTTTAGCTAACAGTCTTATAATATATTTACATATTTATTTATGCTGATGAGATCTCTGAACAGAATTGCGGTGCTGAAATTGTAAGAGGTCTGCGTAGGAGCTCCGTGAATTAAAACCCTCCGGAGGTATGGATATTATATTATATGGAATTATTCCATGTGAGAGCGGCCTTGTGAGAGCAGCCTTGTGGAGGTTTAAATGCAGCTTTCTGACCGTAGGTCAAATTTCAGGACATGGAACATAGGCACATTTTTTCCTTGGAGGCACTGAAAAGGGATTCCGGAGCCACCTAGGGGCAGATGAAGGCACTGACCAGGGCAGTGCTAGGAAGGTTTACTAGTTGACCAGTAATTCAAAAACTTAGTCAAATAGTTGTCTTTTCTATAGATAAAGCAAAATCTGTTTCAGGACATGATTATAGAGACTGTTTTATTTATTATTACTGTTTTATTTGTGCAGCAGTGAACGCATCAAGCTGCACTTCAGTTAAACACAGATAGAAATAACAATCAATCAGTTCACTAAATGTGAGAAACAGTAAATCTCATGTCACGCACCTTCCGTTATCCGTATCACTTATGCGTCAGGGGAAGCTGGAGCCAATCCCAGCATTCAGTGGGTATTAGAGTGGCACTTAGTAGGGCGCTGGGGGTACTTGAGGTCACTTGCTGCTCTAAACCCCGGCAACCGTAGTTTACCCTGCTTTCAAACATCTAATCTCATTAAATGGTCCTAATGAGCAGATAATTTATGGAGTCAGAAATGTTCGAGGAGTGAAATCAGTAACCAAGACTGAGGATTGGATCACTGCTCTGAAATGGCTTTAGGGCTTGATCTTGAGTGGAGCGCTACAGGAAGCTCTGTGACAGATTTGATGAATTGTTTCGTCAGGAGCGATGCTGTGCTCTAAAAAACAAGCGGCCAATCCAGGCCAAAATCTCAGCTCCACAATCACCTCCTGTGCTCCTCAGCAACCCGGGAAAGTCGATTTATTGAAAATAAACGTTTCTAATCATTACAGTTCCCTGGATGTTTTAGATTGCAGCGGTTCCGGGACGCTGCAAGGCTAAAGTAATCACCTGCGGAGTGAATAGATGAGTGAGAGTGTGTGGGGTTCGGCCTTGGCTCAGTGTGCTGAGATGAGATTTCTCTCCCAGCGTGCCTGTGATGGATTACCACACCGTCCAGTGTCGAGCTCAGCGACGCCCCAATATTCCTGCGGAATCGACTGACAGGCGATATATAACCCATCAGTTAGGGACCAGCGCACACACTGAACTTATTTTTTTCTCCGAGAGCTGGATTTTGGCCGACTCCCAGCTGTCTCAGTGTTGACCGCCTCTCATCGGCTGGAAGATATTAGTGATATTATCGGAGCTGCTTTAGTGCGTTTAAATTTATGAATGGTTTAGTGTTGTGGATTTTAAAATGTTTAGTTTATGTTTATCATTTATATCTCATAAAGGTGTGGAAGTAAAATTAATTTGCTTGTCTCACCTGTGCTTTAAATTTCAGACCAAAAAACTAAAACCAGATTTCTAACAATCATCATTTATTAATCAAATAAAATTACAGCGCTTTTTGTATTCCAGACCCAACAATGTGGTAAAAGGACAGGTCTATGATTTGA
>JAOVYU010122788.1:7500-13209 GCA_025674565.1 Synodontis membranacea
TTAAAATAGAATAAATCTGAAGTATGTAAACACACACAACCTCTGAAAAAACAGCTGTAGTCCTACAAGTGCAGTTTTATTATAAATATAACTGGAGGTTTTGTTTTTACAGGTATATTTTGAAATCTGGATATTATTTAACATCCAAAACCTTTAAGATTAAGATTAGATGCAATGTATTAATGATAAATAAATAAATGACACACACACACACACACACACACACACACACATCTCAGTCAGAATAATCTGATTAACACAAACCTCATTCATTCCTGTCTGATAGAAAGAGGAGGGTTAGTGTTATTTTACTCCTGAATTCTGGATTCTGATTGGTCAGGGGTTTTCTCTAACAGCAGCTCTGACAGTAGCGCAGCTTTATATTAACCGGCTCATTTCAATACACTTTTGTTTCTATAGTAACAGTTTATTCCGTGGGGCGTCCAGCAGACCTGCTGATATGATTTAGGTCACAGAGGGCTTTCAGGACTTACATCGTGTTTTACATTTAGAGCCACGATTTTGGTGTTTTGCGTCATTTCAGGTTCCTGAGGACTCACTTTACTCTGCGTTCACACTCACAGGTGTCTCTCGTGCCGCTTGGCTTCATACTATTTTCTTCCTCAGGTTAGATTAGCAAAGCGAGCTAACTGTATCTGCTATGAGAACACCAGCGATCTCTGCTACTTTCTTTATTTTCTCTCTATTGCTCTTGTATGTACAGCTCTTATATATGACAGGAGAAGATGAAACCAGACTTTTCAGTGAACTAATCACAGGTAGGAACTGAAGAAACGTTACACCAAAGGATTGTTCTGAGGAAAAATTCAAGACAAATGTTTTCTGCTTTATAGCATCAAACCTAATTTACTGGCACTTGAGAAAGTCTTGATTTAAATGTCTTGCTGAAACTGCAGCTCTGTGTCCCACACTGACACTGAAAATGCTGCTTCTGTTGCTGGTGAACTTTTTATAACCGACCCAAAAAAAGCAGGGAAAGTTTCTCTTCCATCACTTTTAATTTCAGATTGTTCCATATTTAAAGAGTGTAATGTGCATTTCCTGTTCCTAACATCACTTCCTGTTTTCTCTGCTCTTTCTTTAGAGGACGCCGGTGAGCAGCGGAGAGGCATTTCGATGGTTCTTCTAGTCCCAAAGAAACACACCATCATGCCACATTATTCAATAACTGACTCAAAAAATGGATTTAGATTCTCTAGAACCTGGAACTGAAACCAAACCTCACCAGAGGAACGAAAGAAACGACAGAAAGAGAGTCAGACAGGAGAGAGAGAGACAGAGAGAGACAGAGAGAGAGAGAGAGAGAGAGAAAGTTTAACTCTGTAATTTCTTTATTTATTGTGTAATTATCCACATTTTCAGTGTTTCTGCGTGTGCAGTGTCGTAGCTGATGGAGCTACAGATACTAACTTATAGACAATCAGCACCTGGAATAAACCATTCACACGGCGGACTGTGTGATCACGCAAAATGTCTTGGAGCTGTGAGTCGAGGTGACTGAAGGACAAACGAAAACAGGAGGACATCGAAGAAAGTGGAATTAACCAATCCAGAGGAGACAGGGGGAGGATCAGATATAATCTGTCTGTTCATCTGTCCTTCTATCTTTTTACCTCTTTATCTGTGTAGCTAAAACAATCCATTCCAGAAGAGACAGGAATGATCTGATGCTCTCTCTCTCTCTCTCTCTCTCTTTGTGTACGTAGAACAAACCTTTCCCAACAGAGGGGAGGATCAGATTTTTGGATACTCTATCTATCCATCAGTCTATTTACCGATCTGTCTGTCCATCTCTCTCTCTCTCTCTCTGTGCACATCCGTCTGTCCATCTATGATCATTTATTTGGTCTATTTTCAGTGTCCAACGATTGTCATGTGACCTAATCGAATGAGTGTAATGATGTCGTGACATCATGCACAGATTCGAACAGTTGCCTCGACGAACCGCCGCTGGACGACACGGACACAGGAAACGCGACCGTACGCCAGATCTGCAGCAATAATCGGGAAATTCTTCAGAGTTTCAGTTGATTTTATGCGCCGGGATGAGATACGCAGCCAATCACGGTTCTGTACTTTTTCCTTTGATTTCCCGCTGTTTGGACGTTACGCAGGGCATATTGTCTTGCTAACACGTGTTGTAATTTTTAATTTGTGATGTGAAATGTCTTGATTTATGGAAAAACACTGGATCCTCGATTGTTTTGGATGAAATGATTTAATAATGATGTGCTGTTACAGAAGGACAGAAAGGCTCTGCATTTATTATTTATTTCTCTGTCTTTAGTTATAAAGTTGCAGCCATTCAGGACCGAGGTCACTCACGTGGATGAGTGAAATAAAAAATCATTACATTTATAGTCAGCAGTTAATAAATTGGCAAACAGTTTGACACAAGTTATGATTGGATCATCTTAGCTAAACATGCATAACTGATCACCTAGCTAACTCTATAAAATAAAGTACTGCAAAGAAAACTTTTTCAGTGCACAGCCTCTCTGGACTTCTGTAGGTTTGAGGCACCAGTAATAAATTAAGATTAAATTAAGGTTAAAACTGCTAAATTTAGCAAAGATCTGCTAGCTGTCTTCACCAGATGAACTGAAGTGAGCACAATAAATCTGGAGTAAATCTAGATCTTAAAATTCCCCTCAAAAATTCTGCCCAAGAAGCTCATTATATGTAGCTGGTTTCATGAATCTGATTTCAGAAATCCTGTCAGATTGGTTCATTATCGCTGGATAAAGTTCTCAGTAAATGAATGAATGATTTGATAACCTGATCTTCAGTTCATCTGGTGTAATAAATCAGATCTGTGTAATGTGAACTCCAGAAACTAAAATCATCCTGATAAAAACGTGAGCAGTGTATCTCACTAGCACTGACGCTAGCGCTAACGCCCTGCTGTTGCATGTGTATCTGTGTTTTGGGTTTAAAGATTACTGAGAGTTTGTATTATTGTCGTTGTGATGCTTTTATGTGTTCAAATGAAAGAGAAAAAAAGACCAAAAAAAGTTGGAAAAAATAATTTGATGTAATTTTTATTCTCACATGTAAAATTAAACATTACAATCACAAATCATGTGTGTGTGTGTGTGTGTGTGTGTGCTTGTAACAAATGATAGAGATGAAAAAAGAGAGAAGAGAGAGAGAGAGTGATAGTGTGAGTAGGTATTTCAGAAGCAGGACTGTGAGAAGTCACATGTAGCTCCAGTAAATTCGCTCTCGTCCTCACTGTTGTTGTTTCATTGATGTTTCTGTGAGCTTGTAGTGTCTGTTTTGCTCGATTTAACCTCGAATCTGTGCTTTCATATAAAAGACAATGTTCTCAGTCCACAGGCCAATCCCTGTAGGAAGCCTAGAACTTTAGGAACAGGACTGTGCACAGCTAACAGTTCTGTAGTGGACGATGGGTCAATATGGCCTGAGCATAAAGGTCCAGAAGGACACCACTTCTGGGTGCAGATGATCTTCTCCTTGGTGTCTGAATTGTGTCCACTGCACCATCGTTCAATCCTGATGTGAACTGATCTCAGAGATATAATCATGAACTCATCCAGCCCTCACACCACCCTGGTGACTGATGTAGAATATCAGCGGATCATAACGGGGTTGAAATAAACCAGCATGTTCCTGTTTCTCAGTCTCGAGGAGTAGGTAAAGCATAGCCGGGGTGAACGGGAGGCTAGAATACTCACTGAATCTCGTTTCTCATTTCTCGTTAGGTTCTAGAGACAGTCAAATGGTGGGACTTTGAATTCCTGAACTTGGAAGTCAAACCTCCATCAGCACATGTGCTCTGAGTGATGAGAACATTAAATATATCCACTGGTGTGAAGCAATTCTGTGGCTCTTCATCATGAATAATATCCTGAGTTAACATTCTGAATGGGAAGGTTTTTAGGAACCGGTTCAGTCAATTGGATGGAAACCCCTGGCCTTCTTCTAAACTAGGAACTACGTAGACTAGAACCACAGGGTACTATTGTAAACAGGTTTCTGTAGATTTGAGTTTGGTCTTGTAGGAGTGAAAATAACATCCTACATGGCTGCTGAGTGGACAGACTTTAACATGAACGTGAACGTGAGTAATTGTCATTATTGACACGCCACAGCACACAGTGCACAACAACCAAATGTGTTCTCTGCTTTTAACCCATATGTGAATCGTGACACACAGCAGGGGGCAGCTATTTTCAGCCCCCGGGGGGCAGTGATTGGGGGCGGCACCTTGCTCAGGGTACCTCATCAGGACTTAACTTTGTACAAACATTTATCCCCCCATCCAAAGCACACCAGAGACACTAATCCTCTCCTTCTCTCTCTCTCTCTCTCTCTCTCTCTCTCTCTCTCTCTCTCTCTCACAGACACTTCTATAAGTTTGAGTGCATTTTCTTCATGAGGACTTTTGAGGAGTCTCGTCCTCTGTAGCCATGAGGACCGTGTGTGTGTGTTAATATTAAATATGAATGAATTATAGTACAACCGTAAACTGCCATAAAGGACAGAGGAGGAGAAGAGTGGGAGAAAAAGAAGAGAGTAACACAGAGGACAAAGATGAAAACCAGACAGATGAAGAGAAGAGAAAAAGTAAAAAGGAAGGAAGAAGGGGTTTTAAAACAAGTAGAAGAGAAAGAACAGATTTAAAATAAGTATAGACCAGAAGAAGATTAATTTAGAGGAAATGGGGAAAGTAGAGACATTAAGAATAGGAAGAATGATAGAAGATGAGGAAAGGAAGAGCGGAGCGAGGAAGAGACGCGATAATGCACCATACACTCAGATTAAAGCACATCAGAGACTCTAATCCTCCATACACATGCACACACACACACACACACACACACATGCGCACACACACACACACACACACACACACACACACACACACACACACAGTGAAGCTGTGTATCAGCCTGCAGATGCCCAGTGTGTGTATGATGTTCTACTACTTGGTTTCAGACCATCGTGTCGGTTTCCTTCAGAACAGCGGTTGTGAAGCAAACAACCATGATGATTGTGCCCATTTTCACAAAAACGCATTTTCTTATTCCAGTGCTGTGAATTCATCAGTGCATATTTCTACCTTTCCTTTAGGGCAGCTCTAACAGGCAGGGTTTAAACCCCCAGCGTCTGTGTGTCCCGTTATCTTATGATGGACTGTTTCATGAAGAGTCCTGAGTGCCGGTGAGGAACCAGAAAAACGTCCTGATCTCACATACAAACACTCAACAACTAAAAGTCAATCACAAAAGACAGTCTGGACTAGAGTGTGGTAAGTGTTTAGTTTAGCAGTGTGAGGCTTGACTCGCCTTCCATACACACCTTCCTGGAGGAAGATAATGGATTCTCACGTAGATTTGTGAGATCGTGTAATATATTATTGTTCTATCAAATCTCCTAATGGACATTGGAAAGGTGTAAGCTTGAACCTGCATGTACAGCATGTGAGCAGCGTAAAAGAGGGGCGGGGCCAGACATTCATAACTTTGTTTACATCATATATATATATTTCTAAAGTTAAAACCCTAAATATGACCTAAATCATGCTCCAAAAGCACTTTAATTTAATTTAAAAGTTAGTTTAATACATTACCCTTAATAAATAAATGTTTGATGTAAAAACAGAGTACAGTATCACCTGATTCAGTGTTTCCTTTTAGAGCCACGGCACATATTTCACATTAG
>JAOVYU010123084.1:0-13184 GCA_025674565.1 Synodontis membranacea
CACTGTCGATTTTTGAGAAAATTAAAGGATTTTAAGTGCGCCTTATAGTCCGGAAAATATGGTATATATATATATATATAGGCGGAAGGCAGGACATTTTTCCAGAAAAAAGATAGGCATGCATGGTGTGGGATGGATTTTCCATGATGCTGAGAAGCTTCTTTCAGCATCCTCCTCTTGGACAACTCCTACAGAGTCTCAAGTTCTACTCCCAGAACTGATCCATCTTCCCTGATCAATGTGTTCAATCTGTTGGCATCAGTTGCCTTCACCCTGCTTCCCCAGCACACTGCAGCATAAAAATCACTCCTGCCACCACAGAATGATAGACCATACACAGCATAGTCCTTCAGATGTTGAAGGAACTGAGCCTCCTTAGTCGATTCCGACAGCTCTGACCCTTCGTAAAGACAATGTTGGTGTTCCTGGACCAGTCCAGTTTGCTGTCTGTATGTACTCCTAGGTACCTGTAGTCCTCAACCACCTCAACATCTGTCCCCTTGCTAATAACAGGGGAGGGAGGAGGAACCTGCTTCCTGAAGTCCACTGTCAGTTCCTTTGTCTTAGTGGTGTTTAGCTATAGGTAGTTCAACTCACACCACTCCGAAAAAGCAGAGTCACTTGAAAATTTCTGTAGGTGGCATAACTCTGATCTGTACCTAAAGTCTGAAGTATAGAGGGTGAAGGGGAAGGGTGATAAAACTGTCCCCTGTGGTGCTAGTGTGCAGAAGCTCTCTAGCCAAAGATACTTTAGTTGACCTGTGATGTAGTTGGGATGTTTTCCAGAGCATAGAGACCCTCTGCAATTTCAGGCTCAGGTTGAAGATCAGATACAGAAGTCCACACATCTGAGTGGCACAACCAATTTGTGTGGTGCTGGTGCTGGTGATTACAACACTGTTTATACACTTGGTTATGTAGCCATTAGTAGACAATGTAGATTCCTCTGTCTTTATAGCCCCAATTCTGGTCTAAAAGATTATGTGTTTGGGTTTGCTTTAACTGCTTACAGCACCTCTGCTGCTGCACATGCTGCTCAGGAAAGGCTTTGGTCTCTGGTCTGTTGTCTTCTGTAGAAGATTTTGATTTTGAAGTGCTTCCACCATCTCACTTAATAACAGAGGAGCTGTACATGAGAATAGCCTACAGCTGGAAAAATACAGTGATCATCCAGAACTGAATTTAACACACAAATTACATTTTTGTTATGATCCAGACATGTCACTGTCCAGACCTGCTCTTGTATGAGCAGGTATTATTCATACTAGCTATTTTTCCATTTGTTTTTCTTTAGGTATGAGTGGTTCAAAGATCTCAACCTCAGATGGTACACAGTGCCTGTAGTGTCCAACATGTTGCTGGAGATTGGTGGTCTTGAGTTCACAGCCTGCCCCTTTAATGGCTGGTACATGGGCCCCGAGATTGGTGTGAGGGACTTTTGTGATACTCAGCGTTACAACATTCTTGAGGTAAAACTATATCATACAGTGTGGGATAGGACAAGGTCTGGATAGTTATTTAAAAACTATATTTCTGTTTCTGATATACAGCGGGTTGGTCGGTGTATGGGATTGGATACAGACAAGCTTTCATCGCTATGGAAAGATGAGGCTCTAGTTGCTGTCAATGTTGCAGTGATTCACAGTTTTCAGGTACAAAGCTTCTTAGTCTATTGTAGATAGTAAGCCTAGCAACCCTGCTGAGCACCCTTATTTTTACCAAATATACTCACAACCTTATTCTATCAGTCACTATCCACTACTCATTGCAGGAGCTAAACAGAGGGCATTGTAAAGTTCCTGCTTCACCAGCACAGATTGATACAGTGAGTGTAACCGTATTGCTGCTAATTCAATCTGTTTTACAATCTCCTACTCTCTTTTTTCTGTCACTCCCAAATAATATCCCAACTTAGTCCTCTGCCAGGGCCAAATCTCTCCCATTACCTGAAGGGAGCATCTCACTCTTTTCCAGGAGAGAACAATGGTCTAGCCACTTTAAATGGTTTAAACCCCACTATTCTTTCATGCAGTTTTTCACTTTCATGCAACATTGAAGAGACATGCTAAACACACAACCACAGCCTTTTCCAGTGCCTTCATTTCCAGAATCTCCAGGCTCCTCCCATGCATGAGTTTTTGCTGCAGCCATTTTCTGACTCTCCTACAACTCTCAGATAAATGATAAGAGTAACCTGTGAGCAATACTCGAAAAGCCTACTTCCACAACTTGATGCCTTCCCTGAAGACAAGTGTCCATCAGCACATCCTAGGCTTACTGCTATGAGAGACACCACCAGTCTTCCAGCCACAGCTTCTTGCAACTGCTTCTATAAAACAGAGCCCACAAAGCCTGGGGTATAATAGGTGGTTTTGGCTGATGCCTTTGCTGCAAACTAATGAAGTCACAGTTCTTTTCCCATTTGTTCCCAAAACATATGGATTGCTTCAACTCTGATGGTGAAAATGTTCTGGTACTAAGTACACACAGCCATATATTTGAACAAAGTGTGTGGAATTGACAATCTGTGGTTTGAACAGATGTCTAATAACATTTCACTTCTCAGGTCTAGATCTGAGGAACATATGAATTTCATAGGAGGTATCTGCTCAGCATTCTTAAAGAAGGCCAAATACTTCAAAGAGCTTTTAGGTGCATATGCATAAACAACAGTCAGCTTTCCTTCCTGAGATTCAAAATCTCATTGAGATAATATTTTTGTCCACTGGGAAATACACAACTGCAAGACCCTCATCCTGGGACTAGTGAGTATCTCCACAGTTGCCTGAAGTACATGTTGGAACACTGGCATGAATGGAGATGAGGTGGCTACAGCTGTGAATGGAGATGAGGTGTTAGTGGCTCAACAGTTAAGGCTCTGGGTAACTAATCTCAAGATCGGGAAATCATGCCCCAGCAGTGCCAAGCTGCCACTGTGGGGCCCTTGAAAAAGGCCCTTCACTTTCTTCTTCAGGGGCGTAGACTTCCACAAAGTGGAAAAAAAAAAAAAAAAAAGACTAATCAAGGGTTCTTCTTCAAAATGTACTTGTGTTACTCCCACATGCCAATGAGCGTGTTTAACAGGCTTAGCAGTGTATCCCCTGGAGGTAATACATGAGTTCTTCACATTGAGATTTTCATGGACTTAATGGTGAAAATATTTCATCTCGCCTGTTCTCGGAAGCTAAGCAGGGGTGGGCCTGGTTAGTACTTGGATGGGAGACATCCAAAGAAGGCCGGGTGCTGTACAAAGACCCAGCCACAAGGGGGTGCACACTCTGGTGTGTGCCTGCGTGCCGGTCCCAAGCCCGGATAAATGGGGAGGGTTGCATCAGGAAGGGCATCCGGCGTAAAAACTCTGCCGAATCGGATGTGCGGACAAAAAGACCACTGTGGCGACCCCTAGTTGGGAATAGCCGAAAGGAGGAGGAGGAATGGTGAAAGTATTTCATGGCAATATTTTTTTACTTTTAACTGTTTTTTCCTGGGTAAAAATGATCTATTAAAGAATAACATCATTAATAGAAAAAAAGCAAGAATTTGGTCCATATGTTTTAATATATTTATGGTTTTCTGGAATCAACACCGGGTCAAAATTATATATCAAATTTTACAAAACACATACACCCAATTAGATGGTGTGTAATGTCCAAAATGTCTTTTAACTTGCCAAGACCTCTTAATTTCCTGTTACATCATCATGGACTGAGAGGTTACCATCCAAGAAAGAAACACCTGCTCCAAAGTCTTTTCTTTTTGTAAGATGTAATTGTAAGATCGACTAAATTTACAATTGATTACATGGACAAAGAAAAAGCCTTGTGAAGGAGAGTTTCATGGTCAGATGAGACACAGATTAAGTTGTGTTGGCCACAACAACCAAACCCAAATCAATACCATGCATGGTGGTGGTGGTAATGAAGAATGCCAGAATTCTTCAGCATAACCTCTAACCATTAGCTAGACTGTTGAGACTTTGACAGAGTTGGGTATTCCAACAGAACAATGATTCCAAACACACATCAAAGCTGGTTGTGGAAAGAATAAAACAGGCTAACATTAAGCTTAAAACAAGTCCTGACATCAACACTATCAAAAATATTTGGACCGTACTTACAAGTTGGATCCATGCCAAATTTCACTGAATTCTTCCAGTTGACACTACCATACAGTAAGTGACTGTCCAATGAGAAATTTGCTAAGGGACGTTTGAACAAATATTAGATGTGCTGTATGTACTGTATATTTTTCACCCTGTTACTTAAGCGACGTAAAAGTAATTTTATATGTAAGAGGTTTTTGAGGTTTTTAATTGCCTTGTAATTCAGAAAAATAAGGTGACCATCACAGACCACCACTCCGCTGCAGAGTCCTTCATGAAGCACATGGAGACTGAATATCGTGTGCGTGGTGGATGTCCTGCTGACTGGGTTTGGATGGTGCCTCCCATGTCAGGCTCTCTGACCCCTGTGATCCACCAGGAGATGATCAACTATATCCTCTCCCCTTTCTTTTACTACCAGGTAACACTCACTTTGCACCTCTTACCTGAACAGCAAATAAGTTCAAAATGTTTTTGCTTTTTTTCCTTAATAAATAACAGAGAAATTGAAACACTGAAGATCATGGCTAAAAAAAAAAGGTCCAAGTCTACACTTGTACCATAATTTGAGGAAGAAAAGGGGTTCACAAATCTTTTCCTTTTATCTTGCTTTTGCTGTTGTTCAAAGTCTGATCCTTGGTTAACACATGTGTGGAAAGATGAGAAAAAAGAACTAAGGAGACGAAAAAAAAGAATGAGTTTTAAAGCAGTAACAAAGTAAGACATTACAGTGCTCTACTTCTTGACATTATGCTAATTTTAGTGCTTTTTTACATCTTAAACTTTAATAATTTTTTTTTTATATATATATATATATAAATGGAATATTAGGGAAAAATTTGATGCTAACCAGGTTTATGAATTCTGATTCTCAAGGGCAGTGTTCTTCTCTCAAACACTCATGAAATCAGCTTTAGTGAAGAGAGTGCCTTGCACTATTATCTTTGCTACCGAAACAGGCAAATCTCAGACCTTTGCTAAAAAGCTCAATTCAATGCTCAGTTGTGCCTTCAGCCCCAGGGTAAGAAACCCATCTCCTCTTATCAGCTTTTGAAAGATGGCAGTGACCTGTTATTTAATTGTAATTATTTATCATAATGCTAAAAGGACTGTTAATTAAGCCCTCTCTGTTTGATTCAACGGAATATTAATTCCTGATACAGCTACTTTGCATGGAGGCCTATGATTTTAAGGATCTTGAAAAAAAGCATCTTATGATGGTGGTAGCCAGCACATTTGGAAGTGGAGATGCTCCTTGTAATGGAGAAGTATGTGTCAATGTATTATATTCAACAGTTGTCACGTTGATTTGTAATTGTTTCTCCATGGAAAAGGACAAAATTAATTTAACATTCATTATATTGCTTTTTTTTTTTTTTTTAGAGTTTCATGAAACAGCTTAAAAGTGTAAAAAGGCTGCAAAACAACATCAGGTTAGTGATGAGTACACATGAAAAAGGGTCAGTATAACAACCAACAACTGCTGATTTCTTTAAGAACAGGAAAACTGACTAACCTCTTTAACCATACAGGTACTGTGTTTTTGGCCTTGGCTCTCACATGTATCCACAGTTTTGAGCATTTGCTCATGCTGTGGATGATAAGCTTGCAGAGTTGGGAGCAAAACGAGTGACTCCCATAGGAGAGGGAGATGAGCTCAATGGGCAGGAAGAAGCTTTCTCCATCTGGGCTTGCACCACATTCAAGGTTAGTGATGCAGCAGTACTTCCATGAAAACAAAAGAATTATATTCAGAAGCTTGTTTCTCCGAGATTCTCTATCACATACCTGCCACCTGACTGGCACTGCAACTGAACCCCACCTTCATCATGCTGGTTCAAAAGATGGCTCGATGTCACCATTTCCAGCTGAGCCTGACTGGGTGGCCAATTTAAGAGGCCCATTCAGCTACCACCAGGCTACAGGCATGGGTCCTGTTAATCCAAATCTGGGCAAGATACACTGTCTTTTAAAGGCTTGCATAGTGGGTCTTTAGTGTGCATTAATATCCTGGTGACATAACTCTGAGGTTCATTAAAGTACATTTTGAAACAGAAAGACCATCCATAGTTACTATGGAATCAGACAGCTCACTTTTAGATGAATGTGGTCCTAGTACTAGTATTTCTGTCTTATCAGAATTAAGGAGAAGGAAGTTATTTAGCACCCTTTGTCTAAAGGGTGTCTCTCATCTGGCTTTGCTAAAACATAAAATTGTATATCATCAGGATAACAGTTGAAGGAAATATCATGTTCATGAACAATATTACCCAGAGGTAACATATATAAGAAAAAATGCATTGGGCCTAATACAGAACCTTGTGGAACACCAGTAACTGTACCTTACTATGTTTGGAGGAATCACCATTTACATCTGATATCAATCAGTCAAATAAGACCTGAACCAGGAGAGGGCTGGTCCCTTAACTCCAACAATGTTTTCTAATCTATCAAGGATGATAGATGATCAATAGTATGATCAGTGGTGTCAAAAGCTGCACTGAGGGTCTGGGTTAACATTCTCAGTCTGTCATCATGATCTTCAGCAGGAAAAGCAGAAGGAAATGAATGAATAAAATAAAAGCACTTGTATTTGGATTATTTTTTCTTCCTGTAGGCTGCATGTGAGATAGCAACAGATAGTTGGGACCCTCTGAGACACCGTGTGCAACCTGACAGCAGCATCTTAGATCACGTTTCAGGTACCTTGTACAGTATAACTTAATGTGTTATTAGCATTTTAATTCTTGCATTTATAATGAAGATTATGGTGCTTAACAGTCTACATATTATGCCATAATAGCTCTCTCAGCACTCCATTCTAAAACTGTGTTTCCCCTGAAGATGAAGGGGAGAAAGAATCTCCAGAGTGATGAGTCAGGGTGTGTTTGATTATTTTTGACACCACTGACATATGAATTTGCTTTCCTTCCAATACAGTTACTTGCCTTAAAATGCTGTATTTTCTTGTTTTTCGTCCATTCTTTTCAGGCACTCTACTTTATTAATAGAACTTCAGGTGAATGATGAAGAAGAGGTTTTGAATTATGCTCCAGGTGACCACGTAGGTGTTTTCCCAGGGAATTCACCTGAGCTGGTGATGGGCATTCTAAAGCACATCACCAACGCTCCTCCAACCAATCAGATTGTCCGTCTTGAATACCTTCCTGAGTCCTGCTCTGGTAACAGTTCTTCTAAATCCCAGCATATACCTAAGGGATAATACACAGCCAGCTGGTCATCATAAAAAAGGGATTATGTTGTTTACCATGTCAGATTTTATTTTGCAAAAAAAAAAAAAAAAATCACTGGCTAACTGTACAATATAAGTACAAAAATTAAATGCAAATAAAAATGTAATTTTATTTCATTTTAAAGCTCTAACTAGTAATATATTGAGCTTTACAGCAATGTGAACACTACTAGACATCTCATTTTCATCTTTTTTCATTTATTTAATGTATTTATGTAGCACTGTATTACGATGTTAACCTAAGCTTTTATACTGATGGTAAAGTGAGACAAAGTGGGTGCAGCATGGAATATTGATATTCACAGGCAATGTTCAGTAATAGCAGTGTTGGTTCCTGTCATTCAGAACTGAGTGTATCATAGAGCCATATAATTATCAGGGATATTTTCTGTGGTTGTTCAGCGGTCGACAGATGGAAGACAGATTCTCGTATCCCAGCTTGCTCTCTAACCCATGCTCTTACCTATTTCCTGGATATCACCACACCACCTTCTCAAGGCTTCCTACGCAAGCTGTCACAATTGACCAAAAAGGAAGTTGACCGACAGCACCTACTAAAACTGGCACTAGTATGCTTAGTCCATATTTCATGTCTATTCTGAGCACAAACAATTTTCTTTCATTATCCTTAATGATGTTTAGATGGGGCATACGTTACCTTTATGCAGGACTTAAAGTGTTATTCAGAATGGAAAGCTTTTAGTATTCCCAACTTCCTGGAGGTTCTAGAGGAGTTTCCTTCCCTGGAGCTCTCCGCAGCCTTCCTCCTCAGCCAGCTACCCCTGTTAAAGCCCCGTCTCTACTCAGTTAGCTCCTCTCTTGATCTTTACCCTCATGAGCTTCACCTCACCGTATCTGTAGTTAACTACCACATCCAAGGTAAAGGATAAACGGTAATAGATCTGCCCCTAATTTTAACCAATATGGTAACTGTATGCTGTTAATAATATAATATATTAACTTTATACATGGTTTCTTTACTCTAAACAGCTGGAAAGGGTCCTCTTCATCATGGTGTCTGTAGCACATGGCTCAGCAACCTCCATGTAGGGCAGACAGTACCTTGTTTTATTCATCGGTACTCAACCAATTGCTGTGACTCTTGTTCTTTCGATATTGAAAAGCTGATATCTTGAAATATACTTTACAGTTATCTGATGGTTCTGATTTCAGATCCAGTGGGTTTCATTTTCCTCCAGATCCCACCACCCCAACTATCTTAATTGGAGCAGGCAGTGGCATCGCTCCCTTCCGCAGCTTTTGGCAACACCGCTTACATGAAATGAAAAATAAAAGTACTCCCAGATTCCCACCTGTACAATTTGAACTATTTTTCATTTGCTGTAGTGTCTAAAGCAAAGTGTTTTATTTCAGGCCTTGAAAAGAGTCCAATGATACTGGTGTTTGGATGTCGTAGTGCAGACATGGATCATCTCTATAAAGAGGAGACTTTTCACATGAAAGAAAAGGGCATTCTGAAGAGCATCACCCCTGCATACTCTCGTCAACCTGGTCACTCCAAGGTATGGCTCATACTGCACATTTCACTTACTCGAAGTGACTTGCCAAGCATTACATTTAAAGACCTTATACTGTACATCAAACTTATATAAGATATAATATAAGATTGTTATGTAGGTATTTAGCTTGTTATTGTTATCGGTACTGAAACTCATTTTAGTGTCTTGTAAAAAAAAATGTGATTGTTAAGGACACAGATTTTATCATATATAAATTATTCATTCATCTCCAATAAGCACATTGTCCTGTTCAGGGTTGGATCTGGGGACTATCCCAGAAACACTGGGCATGAGACATGAACACACACATTTGCACACTTATACATGCTTAGTAGAGTTTTGCATAGCAGGTCCACCTACTGAAAGGCTTTTAGGAGGTGCAAGGAAATGGGAGAAAGGAAAACTACACTTACAGTAGGGACAGTAACCTGAGCTTTGGATCAATCCAGGGAACCAGAAGGCAAATCTAACTTGTAGTTTTTTCATCAAATCCAACAAAAAATACTTGTTTGCGTGCAGAAACCCAATGTCAGAGAAGAAATTAATTATTTTAACTGCTTATCAAATATGCAGTTACCCATGACTGCAAATATGAATTTTAGATAATTTTCAGTAATTTCTGCAGTACTTACAAGACCACAAATTTAACACAATTTGACACACTATCCCTAAACCTTCCTCCTGTTTGCCTAGATGTATATTCAAGATGTCCTAAAGAAGCAGCTTAGTAAAGATGTTAAGGAGGTCTTGAACCAAAGGTCTGGTCATGTGTATGTGTGTGGGAACATGAGCATGGCCCGGGATGTCGCACATGCTATACAGGAGATCCTGGTTAGCCATCTGGATTTAACACTCATACAGGCTGGAGAATATCTGGAGCAACTAAAGGTGAAAGGCCCATTAATTATCTATTATTTCTACCTATTATTATTATTATTATTACCTACTTATTATTAGCCCCTTTAGACTGCATGGTTCAACTCGATTTGACTCTACTTGGCTTTTTAGCTTGCCTGAGTTGTGGATAGTATCGGATACCTGGTACTATTTTTTACATCACCTCC
Source organism: Synodontis membranacea (assembly GCA_025674565.1). Classification (NCBI taxonomy): domain Eukaryota; kingdom Metazoa; phylum Chordata; class Actinopteri; order Siluriformes; family Mochokidae; genus Synodontis; species Synodontis membranacea. Next base: position 9,940 of record JAOVYU010123084.1, read on the forward strand.
AATGTGATGAGGTTCCAAGCGAGCTGAGGTGAAACAATAAGAAACCATAAGAAACTCTGAAGCGAATCCACATCCTCAAACTGGAAGCCCCATGCCTTCACCATTACACCCCTCACACTGCAACACTATGATGGGCCATTATTTATTGGTTCAGTGCATAGAGAGAAGTAGTATTTATTAAAAAAAAAGACATTTCTTTGTGTGTGGATGAATAGAAGATGACATCATGGCATCGCTAGGACAACCAGCTACTCTTAGTGGGTAGTGGAAAAGCAACTACTGATACCAAAAGAAAGTAGAGTCGAAATGAGTCAAGCTCATACCATGCAGTGGAAAAGGACCACTGATGTGGGGTTAAGACATAAGATATATGTTAGCATATAACCCAAAGTAAAAAAAAAAAAAAATTGGTTGTAAATGTAATTATGATTTTATTGTTTCTAAAGGCTGAAAAGAGATACCACGAGGACATCTTTGGAGCCTAGATCAGCCTGTCTGAAAAATAACTGAAAAGGTCATTGCACCACCAAACTTCACCAGTAATGGGGCAAAAATATTAGTCTGACCGGCAGTGATGGATAATGACAAAATTGATTTACAAAAGCAAAATTCATTTTGTAGGATAGTATAGCAGTTATTAAATCAACTGTCCACTTACTTACTCACAAACACACTTGTTACATTTACTGCTATACTGCCTAACATTAATAATTTTTCTTTGGAAAATGCATATGTTTATATTTACCATAATTAGTGACAATTAATGACAATTTCTGTACTTTATTTTCATATTGCCTATGGTGGCACGTCTATAACCCACTTATATGAAGGCCTTATACTGTTTCTAGACTTTTTAATACATTTTATCCAGTTTATACAGTTATATAAAGTACCAGGTAAAAAAAAAAAAAAAACATTTTCTATTTCAGGGTTTTTTCACACTTTAAGCAGTGATGAAATAATGAAATGCAGTGATGAAATAATGAAATGCAGTGATGAAATGGTTCTTGAAATAATATGGATTACTACAGATGTTGAACAGGGCTATTTACTGTATACCTATACTATCTCAAAACAACACAACTGATGGTCTCAAACACATAATGAAGGCAAGAAATTCCACTTATTATCTTTCGACAAGGTAACTGATGATTGAAAGGCATTCTAGGAGACTCATGAAGCTGGTTAAGATAACACTAATTACCTCATCAGGTTAAAGAGTGGCTGCTTTGAGGAATCTAAAATATGAAACATATTTTGTTTAAGCGCTTTTTGTTTTATACTTAATTCCATATATGTTATAACATATTATTGATGTCTTCAATATTGCTTTAAAATGTAGGAAATAGTTGAAATAAAGAAAAACTATGAATGAGTAGGTTTGTCCAAACCTTTGGCTGATACTCTTCATTCTGCTTCTCTCATTTACAGTACTTGTATCTCATCCTTATAAAAATCAAAGATCCTAAGAAAGTCACATACTGTATAGTATGTAGTAAATTAAAAGTCAACCAAATGGGGAAAAATGTATCATCATTTTAAATACATGATTAAGTTTTAAATTTTGGTTGAAAATGGTGTGACTGGTGCAGGAAAAATGGTGTTATAACACTACATATAACAAATTTACTACAAGACGTAAAATAAATAAATTTTCAACGTGTATACAGTGTCTTACATAAATATTTATGAATTTGATGATTATTCTTCTTATTTTTTTTTTTTCACATTTTAGAATGGTATCAACCTATGTCCATTTAACGTGTGCCTTTTGTGGTAAATATATCTAAGTGCTGCTACAGCTTATATTATAATGAGGCAGGGTGATTTTTCCAGCTGTTGAACCTAGCTTGCTATTAAAACCCCAAGAGAATCTGGCTAAGCTATCTAGCCAGCTAATCTTACCTTTCTTTATATACTATTTATAGTCAAGAGGATGTTCCCTTGAGCATAGCTCACATGTTTAACTCTCAAAATTCTTCAAAAATGCTTTCCTCACCCATTTAATAGTTTTGGATTAGTTGTGTCAACTGTAGACATAAAAGGGCTCAGTAGGTTTAAGGTTGTGTGTTTAGTAACCTGCTAATAGTGTGAAATGTGTTTCTTGAGGATAAGGTCTATTTGCAGTCAATAGTATTGTGAGCCATTGTATTATGGTGTTGCATGACCTCATGGCCTAGTATGACAAATATTTAATTATTCATTAAAACTCTGACGTAAAAGCAGGCGTTTTAGGTAGTTTATCAATCAAGCAATGGAGCCAAGCAAGATTCATACTTGTCATTGCCTTCTATTCTTATTCAAAAGTGGAATAGTGGAAAAAAAAAAAAACCCTGCAGTCAAGAACTGGTTCACTGTTTTGAAAGGTTGAATTCAAGCTCGATGATGAGATAGGTCAAAGGAAACGGAAGCCGAGGAGCTGCAGAAACTGTTGGACAAAGATGAGACACAATCGAGTCGAGAGCTGGCAAGACATTTGAATATACGCCGTTCTACTGTTGTAAGGTGTCTGAAGGCAAAGGGGAAGATTCTGAAAGTTGGTAGGTGGTTCCACATGAACTTTCAGAGTGAAATATCACTCAACAGCTTAAGACCTGCATTACAGGAGCATTACAACTTTATTACGAGCTGATCCATCCTGGAGAAACTGACAAATGCAGAACCTTACAGTGAAAATTTATCAAATGAAGTGAATAATTCAATGAACTATGAACACAGAGTGACCATTCACAGAAGAAAATCATCCTCCTTCATGACAACTCAAAGCCACATGTTGCAAAAGTGATAAAACAAAAAGAAGACAATTTTAAGCCTTGGATGGGAAGTTTACTGCATCTAGCCTACTGACGGATATAGTGCCATCAGATTTCCACTTGTTTAGGTCGCTGCAACATTTACTCTCTGCCGACATTTCAAAAGATTCGAGGACATATGAAAATACAGAGATGTATTAATTTTTTTCTAGATAAATGGCAGAAAGTCATTGAATCTAATGGCGATTACTGTACTGTGTACAAGACTTACTCTATGTACTGTATTATTTTAGAAAATCAAGAATAAAATGTGTTCCAAAAGGCCACGAACTTATGCACCACCCTAAAAAATACTTTAAATGTAACAGACAAAACTGAATAGCAAATGTGTTCCAGTAGCTGGGCCCAGCCCCGATCAAGACAACAATGCTAATTTTTATGACTTCTATAGCATTGAGTCAGAACAAAAACTTCCAAATATATGTTTTCCAG
>JAOVYU010123261.1:0-13172 GCA_025674565.1 Synodontis membranacea
TATATATATTTCCCTTTCATCTTTACCCTGTACATCTGCTCTTCAGCAAACATTGCAAAGCTGTAAAACTTAACAATGTGTTAATTATGTGTTTTAATCTGTTCCCAAAATAGCCCGACAGAAAAAGCTATCTAAAAGGTAAGGCAGGGTGAAAACAAAATCATATTCGGTTGAACAACAGTTATTCAGTCTTATGGAAGCTGCAAAACAGGCTTGAGAGTCAGCATTAGCATGATCAAAACAACACATCTTGACATGGGTTACACCATATAGATGACTCACTGTGCTACAGTATGGATTAAAAAAAAAAAAACTTTAAGATGTGTAGGATTATACGCCTTTGTAAACACTATGGGCCCTTTATTGCTTTAATGTTTAATATTCCACGCTTAAGTTTCTTTTTCTAGCAACCAGATAACATGGACCAACGACATAACATGGAGGACAGTAACAAAGTGAAACAGCAGCCAGACTCGGAACAGTCAAAGTCAGAGACCGGAAGATCAGATGATTCAGCGGATTCAGGTGGGATTCATTAGATTAAATGCAGATTAAACCAATTAGGGGTTGGGAATTTAACCCTCTATGCTCCAGTAGAATTCTCGAATGCTGTAGCATTTTACTGAGACTAACAAAGAAATTCTGTTTTGTCATCCTTTTGTCATCCTGTAAACAAATAGTTCTAATTAGAAAACTAAAGAAGACACTGTAACCCCATAGCAGCTCAGTCAGTCACAACATGAAACTAAGAACCATTTCAAAAATGTTAACGACAGCACACCCTGTTTTCTTTTTTAAAATAAAGGTATGGTGTTCGTGTATCCATAATATCCACTATAGCAGATCGGCTGCGGCTGTTAAGGTGAAATACAAGCAGGATGTGGGCAGGTTGGCAGGCACTATGGGTTATAGAGGGTTAAAATGCAAGAACTTTGCTTGTGGCTGCAATACACACAAAAGAGAAGCATTTTTCAGTTCAGGAAAGGTAGTAGTTTATATACACGATATGGTCAAAAGTATGTGGACATCTGACCATTACACCCATACATGGACCTTTCCCACACCTTTGAGATGAATTGGAATGCCGACTATGCACCAAGTTTTCTCGTCCAACATCAGTGACCAATATTACTAATGATCTTGTGGCTTCTTTAGTGGGCAGAATTTCCAACACCCATGCTGCAAAATCTTGTGGAAAGCCTTCTCAAATGAGTGGAGTTTGTTGCAGCAGCAAAGAGAAGAACTTGGAAAGTTCAAAAAGCACATACAGTATGGGTGTGATGGTCAGGTGTACACTTTCTTTTGGCTATATAGTATGTTATCTGTTTTCAACAGATAGGACACATATATAATCAAAAGTGCACACCTTTAGCAACTACATGAACTTTCATTGGTTAAATCTTTATTAAAGTTTTATTTTATAAAAACAATGGTACAGTGTTACAAAGGTTAAAAGGTCACATTTATGATCTGTTTATCTTTATTAAATATATATAAATATTGTACACACAAATTACGAAAGGAATTAACATATACAGTATTAATGGTCAGAGTCTGTCAACCTTATTTTTGTTTCAAATTTTGGACGGTTTTTGTGTTATTTTTTTTGTTTGTTTGTTTGTTTGTTCCTTAACAAAATTAAAAGAAAAGTGAATTCAGTCATTCCCAGTTTCCTCTATTTTCACAGTGAGATTCCCAAAAATGTCAGTAGTGCTAAATATCTTAATAATAATGACTAATTCCTATAATATAATAATAATTCCTATTTTTATTTATAGGAAAAACTACAGAAATTATTTCAGGAAATAAGTTTTTTGTTCTTCTGGCTGGAAATACATTAAATGTTCATGAGAAAGTCATAGCGCATCTTAAAGGACAAAAACCTGAGCTGGAGAAGGTGGAAACAGTGGACAAGTGTGATTTCCTTCTGGTTTTCTGCCCTATTGTTTCACGAGCTGGAACTGACATTGAATCAGCAGTGAAAAAGCTTCAGACTGAATCAGGTATTAAAATATGTAACAAATACATAATACATTATAGAAAAATAATCAGTGAAATGGCGGTGTGATGCAGCCTGACACAAAGCAGAGTTACTGTTACCACCCCAGAGTTTTTATTATAGTTTTTATTTATTATTATTTTACTATAACAGGATGATTTGTTGTGAGAGTGCAATTGTTATTGTCTCATATGTTTTCTCTAGGCATCAAACCTGCTGTTCTTGTGGTGCTCCATCACACGTTTGATCCAGAGTATGTTGTACCAGACAGCAGCAGAGCTGTAAAGAGAAAGAATTCAATCACGGTCGACTGTCTGTTCTATGAAAATCACGGGTTACTGCAGTGTAAAAGAAATTATGACTCCCTGGCAAGAATTGCAAAGATTATAAATCCCCAGGTAATTGTTCATTTATTTACTAATTTGACAATTCTTTATTTTAAGCTTCTATTTAAAAATGCAATGTTTAATAAATCAATATGAGAAACCTATAATATATTAATTTAAAAAATAAATTCTTAAAAAATGTTTTATTGTATTTGTATTGTACTTGTTTATTTGCTTAGTAGTTTAGGCAAGTTTTAAGTTGGGTCCATAAAGCTTAGTCAGGTGGTTAATGATTTAATTTTTTTTGTTATACTAGTGGAAATCAGAACAATTACAACTGTATTATACATATACTATTTGACTTTCTTTTATCAGTTTGACATTTGAATAGGTTTAATCCAACTCTTAACATGTATAATCTCTTCTCAAAACTGACTGACAGAATCACCTATCCAAAAGTTAAGGCACTATGAAAACAAAGTCATTTTCGGTTGATTAGTGGGTATTTAGAGTCTTATGGAAACTGCAAAACAGGCTTGAGAGTTTTAGATGACTTACCGAGCTATGGATTAAAAACAAACAAACAAAAAAAAAACATTTGGGATGTGTAGGATTATATGCCTTTGTAAACACTATGGGTCCTTGTTTTACTTTAATCTTTAATATTCTATGCTTAAGTTTTTTTTTTCCCTTTTTTTTTTCCTAGCAATCAGATAACATGGAGAACAGCAATGAAGTAAAACAGCAGCCACACTCGGAACAGTCAGAGACCAGAAGATCAGATGATTCAGGTGATTCAGGTGGGTATCGAGATAGGAATAGTTTTCATAGCAATACATTAGATTCAGTGCAGATTAAACAAATTGGGGGTTGGGAATTTAACCCTATATGCTCCAGTAGAATTCTCGAATGCTGTAGCATTTCACTGAGACTAACAAAGAAATTCCTTTCTTTTTGTCATCCTGTAAACAAACGGTTCTAGTTAGAAAACTAAAGAAGACACAGTAACTCCATAGCAGCTCAATGGTTCTCATGTATCCATAAGCATGACATTCTTTCATGAATGAATGATTTACTATAGCAGATGTTTCTTTAAAATTCGTGGCTGGCTGCGGCTGTTAAAGTGAAATACATGCAGGATCGGCAGGTTGGCAGCCACTATGGGCTATAGAGGGTTAAAATGCAAGAACTTTGCTTGTGGCTGCAATACATGCAAAAGAGAAGCATATTTCAGTTCAGGAAAGGTAGTAGTTTATATACACAATATGGTCAAAAGTATGTGGACACCTGACCATTACACCCATATGCTGACCTTTCCCACACCTTTGAGATGAATTGGAATGCCGACTATGTCTTCTCATCCAACATCAGTGACCAACATTTCCAATGCTCTTGTGGCTCACTGGGCAGAATTTCCAACATCCATGCTGCATAATCTTGTGAAAAGCCTTCTAAAAAGAGTGGAGGCTGTTGCAGCAACAAAGAGAAGAACTTGGGATTGGATGTTGAACAAGGACATATGGGTGTGATGGTCAGGTGTTCACTTTCCTTTCTCTATATATTATGTGATGGGTTTTTCCCAAGATACCACACATATATAAGAGAAGCAATGTAGGATGTCTTATGATGAAGGTTGTTTGGTTTTATAGAAGATTGCGCAGAAGGCACGTCCAAAGCCTGTATAGAAGTGTTGCAACTAGAAGAACCAGGTAATATATGAAAAGGGTAACACACACATACACACACAAGACATAATACAGACATAATAAACTGTACTGAAACCATACAGTATATGTAATTAGCAAAGGAATATTCTGAGTAATATTCATGCCAAAAGGTTTCTATTCATTTCAGAAATATGTGCCGAATTCCTGTATGATCCTTTATTGCATTCATTATCCAATTATCTTAACAAAATTGCTGATAAACTAAATGGTCATTACTAATAATACTGGTCATTACTAGAGTAATTGTACAATGGTATCACAGCATTAAAACTATGAGCATTTTTCAGCACAGAAGTCACAGCTGACATTCTAAAATCAATTCGTAAAATTTTAAAACCAAAATGATTTTTCATTGTGCTTACGTCTTATATCTCATTTAGCAATGATGGGATGTAATTGTACAGAAATAAATGTATGACCTAATCAAAAGTGCACACCTTTAGCAAATACATGAACTTTCATTGGTTAAAATTTTATTTTATAAAAAACAATGTTACAAAGGTTAAAATGTTTAAGATTTGTTTATCTTTATTAAATGATTACTTAATACTGCACACACAACTTAACAAAGGAATTAAAATGCATTAATTGAAATAGTCTGTCTACCTTATTTTTCTATTCTTAACTCTTTTTTTGTTTGTTTTGTTTGTTTTTTCTTAGCTAAATTAAAAGAAAAGCTAATACAATCATTCCCAGTCTCCCTCTGTTTTCATAGCGAGATGCCCAAAAAATATCATTAGTGCTAAATATCTTGATAATAATGACAAATTAATAATTCATATTTTCATTTATAGAAAAGATTACAGAGATGATTTCAGGAAATAAGTTTTTTGTTCTTCTGGCTGGAAATACATTAAGTGTTCATGAGAAAGTCATAGAGCGTCTTAAAGAACAAAAACCTGAGCTGGAGAAGGTGGAAACAGTGGACAAGTGTGATTTCCTTCTGGTTTTCTGCCCTATCATTTCGCGAGCTGGAACTGACATTCAAGCAGCAGTTAAAAAGCTTCAGACTGAATCAGGTATTAAAAGGAATAAATAATATGTTATAGAAAAATGATCAGTGACATGGAGGTGTGATGCAGCCTGACACAAAGCAGAGTTACGTCGTTGATTATTTTACTATAACAGGATGACCTGGAGTGTTTTTATAACTCAGCATTTTGTTGTGAGAGTGCAATTTTTATTGTCTCATATGTTTTCTCTAGGCATCAAACCTGCTGTTCTTGTGGTGCTCCATCACACGTTTGATCCAGAGTGTGTTGTACCTGACAGCAGCAGAGCTGTAAAGAGAAAGAATTCAATCACAGTTGACTGTCTGTTCTATGAAGATCAGGGATTACTGCAGTGCAAAAAAAATTATGACTCCCTGGCAAGAATTGCAAAGATTATAAATCCCCAGGTAATTGCTAATTTACTTCTTTTTTTTTTTTTTACAGTTTTACTAACATTGCTTACCTTTCAAATTCATAAGAACTTTACTACAGTATATCCACCAAAAACACAACAAAGAGTAGGTGCACTATATGATGTGCATCCTTGTATTAGTATTGTACTTTTTTATTGGCTTGGTAGTTTAGGAAGGTTTTAAGTTGGGTCCATAAAGCTTAGTCAGGGGGTTCACAATTAAAGCTGTATTATGCATATATTATTTGACTTTTGTCAGTTTGACTGGTGAATAGGCGTAATCCAACTCTTAATAACATGTATATATGTATGATGTCTTTTAAGGCCTACAATTACAATTGTACAAAAAAAAAGATTAGGGTTGAACAATCTGGAATGAAATGTTCACTAGCTCCAACATATTACTGTACACATGTAAATAAGAAGCCTAATATCTGAATAGTTATGTTATGTTAATAAATAAACATGAACTCTTTTCTTTGTTTGTATAACTATTTTAATTTTTAGGAGGTTGGTTTTCATTCGGTTTTTGTCACTTTCAGCCTGTTGTCTATTTCATGTTGAACATGAGTGTAATAAGTGTAATGAAAGTATGCAAACATTTACAAACTGAGGTGCAAGAATGTACAGCTTTGCTACTGGTAAAGTGTTAATAAGAAACAAATACACACATTTTGTAAACTGTACATTGAACGCCAGTACAATGTATTTTGTGCATTCATCTTCAAAAGCATTTATTGAATTTGCTTGTTACTGATATATTTACTCTCTTCTTTTAGGTGCCCAGTTATTCCTGGTTGCATAGTATCTTTGGTAGTGTATCTTTATTTTAAATTATTATAAATTATTATTTTGCACATTGGTAGGTTTTTTGTTAGGGGTGGGGGTCTCTAATATTTTTTTTTTAATGAATATATTCACTTTGGCAATCACAACTTAAAAATGTGCTGTACTTGCTATTTATTTGTTATTATTTGGCTCTTTCAGGAATCCCATCATGGTTTTGGTCATTGTTTTCAGGTTATAGCACTGAGGTAATCTTCTTTGACTTCAATATTGTAATAATAAAATTTCGTGATGATTTACAGAAACTACAAAAGAACTACAGTAAAATAATCTTTCTAAGAATCAGTATAATTATTGTATTATTCTATTTTCTAAGAATGAAATCTTAAGAGCAGCAAAATCTGATTTTAGTAATTCTATTTATTGTTCATTATTTTTATGGTGACACACCTTTTGGATTTATCACAAGTAGATTAGTGACCATCATTTTAATTAAAAAAGAAAAAAAAAGCTTAAAAAGCTCTATTTTGCTGGTCTTAACACTAGAACAGCCGAGGGGTGAATTTTGACCCAGTAGGGAAGTTTAGGAGTTGATTTCTCAGTCTTAGGATGGAATTGGATTCAAATTTTTTATGTAGCTGCCTACTTCCAGTAGGCCAGTAACATACCCTAGTTTCACGTTCTTTGCTTGTACATTACCCGAACTATACGCATCACACCCTAGAATGGTCGAGGGGTCATTTGTGACCCATCCGCTTCAGTGCTGAGAAGATGCTTCGCCTTATTCAAAAGTGTACAGTGGTTGAAGGAAAATGTGTGCTGGGTGATTGGAATATGACACTATAGGAACTTGAAAAGTTTAGGTGTTCGGTTTGGCTAATACAGTATACCAGTAGATCAACTGTGGTCTAAAACTTGGGGTGTTCAACTCTTCAAGGAAACAATGAGCTGTAATCCCCTCAGAGAAATCATGAGATTTATACAATTTGATTTGTGCTCTGAAAGTTGGAGAGACTGCAGTCTGACAAATTTGCACTGATGTCTGAAGTCTGGAATGACTTTGCAAACAAGTAGTACTATGTACCCAGTTGTGAGCTGACTGTTGATGAACAGTTATTTCCCACTAAATCACGGTGCCATTTTACTTGATAGATGTGATACTTTTCATGATTAGATTTGATTACTTGAACACTTTAACTTCTTTTCGTAAGCAACAATTTGCTTTAATTAAAAGGTCAGACATAAATATAGATTTCTGCTTCATTAAATATGGTGCGTTTTAGTATAGGGGTCACAAATGACCCCTCGGCTGTTCTAGGGGGCCCAGCGGCTTGGCAGTTCTAGTGTTAAGCAACATGTTGCCAGAGTTGGCACTAAAGGGGTGAAATCTAATGATATTAATGATCATTCTGAAAACAAACGTACTTATCAGTGATTGATAAACATGAACCACTTTGACAACAGAGTACAATTGTGCAACTGAATGATAATAGTAATAACAGTCACAGTACAATATTAAGCAATTGATTTGCTCAAGAGGCCTGTGCATTAAAGTTTTACATCTTCCACATTTTTATAGGACAAAAAACAAGAGAAGAAAATGGAACAAGTTCAGAAGACAAATGAGAAAAATAAATGTATGTATTCTGAATGTCTGAAATTTAACAATCAGCAGTTGGTAAACAGTGGTTTCAAAAGTGGATTCTCAGGGCCCCAGTGTTCCATAAAGTACAGGTCCATGTTTTTTTTTTTTGTTGTTTAAAAAATACAGTCTGACTTTCTCAATATTATTATTATTATTATTTCTATTGTTTCTATTATTATTATTATTATTATTATTATTATTATTATTATCTCTTTCGTCGGCACTGTTATGCCGGTCGCCTGGATACGTGGATCGTGTCGATGAGCACTTCAGTGACCGAGAGACGGACGAAAGACCCTATTTTTTTGTCACGTTTATTGCCAGATTTGCCAGACTGGTCTGTGACGTGCCGACGTGACCTCTGGTGTTGTTAGCATTAGCATGTTAGCATGCTAGCATGCTAGTTAGCCAACATGCTCCAAATGAGGTAAAACTTGCCATGTCGCTCAGTGACCTCGCAGCGTGACCTCTGGTGGTGCTAGCATTAGCATATTAGCATGCTAGCATGCTGATATGCTAACATGCTCCGATTGAGGTGAGACTTGCCAGACTGGTCAGTGATATACCTACGTGACCTCTGGGGGTGTTAGTATTAGCCCGTTAGCATGCTAGCATGCTAATTAGCCAAAAGATTAGCGTGCTACCATGCTAATAGCTAACATGCTCCGAATGAGGTGAAACTTGAAATGTCACTCCGTGACCTCTCCGCGTGACCTCTGGTGGTGTTAGCATTAGCATGTTAGCATGCTAATTGGCTAAAATGCCCAGAATGAGGTGAAACGTGCCAGGGTGGTCTGTTGTGTGCCTACGTGGCCTCTGGTGGTGTTAGCATTAGCCTGTTAGCATGCTAATATGCTAACATGCTCCGATTGAGGTTAAACTTGCCATGGCGCTCTGTGACCTCGACACGTGGCCTCTGGTGGTGTTGGCGTTAGCGTGTTTGCACTGTGCACCACCCATCTCAAAATTTCTTCAGGAATTTTGCACACCGTTTCTAGTTATTATTATTATTATTATTATTATTATTATTATTATTATTATTATTATTATTGGATTCTTACACTGAGTGAGTGGCTTTGGCCATACTTAAATGAAATGCCCACATTATATAAAATTAAAATAAAATTGTAAGAATATTTGGGAACTGTTCTTGGCATGAACAATGACATATTGTGTCTCAAAATTGAAAATTTTAAATGATCTTTTTACACTGTCTGTACATTAATTGGCACGTTTTCATTATCACTGAATCAAAGGTGTATCATTATTATATATCATAATTTGATTGACAGTGAATTAAATATCTCATTCTTGTTTATTATCAGTGGCTGAAGCATCATCAAGTTCAGATTTTTCACAATTGAGGCTGGTGCTGCTGGGGAGAACAGGGTCTGGAAAAAGTGCAGCAGGAAACACCATCCTGGGAAGAGAGGATAAGAACCAGGCTGCTACATCTACAGCTACATCTACATCCACCCAGCAGAGTGAGAGCACACAGTGGGAGGTGGCTGGGAGGAAGGTGTCTGTGGTGGACACTCCTGACTGGTTCTCTCCTGGACTCTCTGTGGAGAAGATGAGGCAGGATGTGAAACACTGTGTCAATCTGTCTGCTCCAGGACCCCACGCCTTTCTCCTGGTCATACCTGTAAAACAGCCTACAGGAGAGGAGAGAGGGATGCTGGAGAAAATGGAGGAAATTTTTGGAGAGGGATGTTGGGAGACTTCCTTCCTTCTTTTCACTGTTTCTGATGAAGATCAGAAGAAGAGCATTGAGGAGTTTATCCATTCAGGAGACCAGGAACTTGTAGAGAAATGTGGGAAAAGGTCTCACTGTCTAAACATTAAGGAGAGGGGAGATGGTTCTCAGGTCTCAGAGCTGATTGAGAAGATACAGAAGATGGTGGAGAGAAGCAAAGACAAATTCTACAGCACTCAGATTTATCTGAAGACTCTAGCTGGGATTGGAGAGATTGAGAAAAAGATAAGTGAGAAACTTGAGAATCTTGATGATCCAGCAACTGTACTTATGAGAAGTATGAATGAACAGAAGGATGAAAAGGCAAAGAGAAAACTCAAGCAAGAGCAGGCAGAAGAGAGAGTCCAAAAAGAAAATACTGAGATGATGATCCAAGAAGTGCATGAAGAAGACAGGAACAAAATGAAGACTTTCCTACCTGAAATCTGGAGAAGTATTTTGACTTCTGCTATGAAGATGCAAGAAGAATTCAATAGACAGCTTAAGGAGAAGGACAGACAGATTGAAGAAATGAATGAACAGCTCAAGGAGAAGGACAGACAGATTGAAGAAATGGATGGACAGCTCAAAGAGAAAGACAAAATAATTAAGGAAAAAGAAAAGGAAGAATGGGTTAAATGCTAGAATTTGATTATAAACTGGCATAAAGGGATGAGAAATTTAGAATGCCTAAAGTCTTCTAAATAAGTTTCTAAATCCTCTTTTCAGTACCCATAATTTTTCAGTACACTGTTTCCCAATTATCTGCATTCCTGCTGTGCAATGCTGAATAATCTATAAGTACTGTAGAATGCAGTATTACAGTATATGTAGTAGAGAATGAGTATTCACAGAATTAGACTATTGATGCCTGACGTTTTAACTTTGCTTTGCTCTAAAGCTCTATAAAGATAAATAGAAAATGCTACCAGCTTAGCCCTGAATGCCCTACCTGATTTTTGTGATTAGTCACTCTGATACTCATTATATTGCATGAATATGGTATACACACCTTCATTTGTCTATTGTGTTATAAAGTCTTATGGGTTCTGTTTTTCCGGACTATATCTTCCAGTCCACTAGTGTACTACTTGAACTCCGACTTCCTACCTTGCATTAAGATGTTGATGGGATATTGAATAAGCTGAAATAAATAAAAGTTGTAGAAAAAACTGTTTGTAAACAGTAAATTTGCAGCTATGACATGTATTACTGTAAAGATATCATGCTCCAAAATTATAACATCATCTTTCAAGTTAATGGGAAGCAAACACTTTCGTCGAGAAAGCTAACAATTTTGCTTTTCATTCTGGAACAAAGTTACAGCCACAAGTGATACCACATACACCACAGCACTGTTACTACTAACTACTTCACAGACTTGCAGATACCACAGATAATAGAAGTCTTATAATAAACAGATAAAATATGTTCTTATTTAGCAAAGTTTCAAAAATGCAAATATAGTAAAACCTTAGTAAGATTTCTGCCACTGCAAAGGCTACAATGGACAAGATTTACATTTTTTTTTTTAAATTCTTTTATTATGATGTTACTTTCAAGGAGCTGCTGAGGTGATTGTTGATACATCATTATAACACAAAAATGTGGTAAAAACACGACATTAAAAGTGATTATAAATGGATAAAAACTACAATGTGTTTTATTAATAAAAAATTGTAATCAAGAAGAAATAAAATCTCATCTTATAACATGCTGTTACAGGATGATCAAGTTTATCATTTTCCTTAAAAAGCATTTCACTTTGTTTTATTACTGTTACAAGCCTTCCAATTAAAGTTCGGGTAAAAAATAAAAATGTCACGACTGTGGACGAAGGCGGACACAGATGCAGGAATAAAGATTACTTTATTGAGAACAGAGATCAGATGCAAAATAAACCAAAGAATAAGCAGCAGGGCCAAATCAGGAAGCTATATAAACTAAACTAAGATAACAGCACACTAACACCCAGCCGAGGTGCAGAGAATATACATCCGTAGCATCAAGGATGGATTACTGCACGGGCCTACCGGGCCCAAGGGCCAAGGGGACCCTGAAGGCCAAAGCTCTGTGCTACCATTTCACTATTGTTTTTACATATTATGCATCCCAATATCATATTGGGGCCCATATAGCCCAATAAATAAAGGGAGGCAAAAACTCTTAAAAATGGCCCCAAGTTCAAAGGGTTAATGACATTACACATGAATTCGCTCAGCGCAAAGTCCAGAAGAGATGCATTTAATATGTGGATAGAAATGAGCGATTTCTTGGTTGACAAAGTTATTCGTATGATATACGTTATACAGTAAAACCTCCTGCATTGGCGGGGTTAGGGTTACAGACCCCGGCGCAGATGTGTGAAAATCACAAATGTTTGGTGGAGTCATTAAAAATGCTAATAAATGCTTATTTCTAAAGTTTAAACCCCAAATATGACCTAAATCATGCTCCGAAAGCACTTTTATTTCATTTAAAAGTTAGCTTAATACATTACCCTTAAAAAAATAAATGGTTGATGTAAAAGCAGAGTACAGCATCACCTAATTCAGTGTTTCCAGACCTTTTTGAGCAACGACACATATTTCACATTAGCAAAATCACAAGGCACACCAATAAACAGAAATGTCACAAAAAGTATAATTTATTGAAATATATTGAAAATCTAGTCTCAATTTACTTACTTAGGTGAACACAAAGCTAAAAACAGCATTTTATTCTTGCAGGAATTGAAATAAATTCTTCCTCTACAGCTCTGAGTCTCTCTCTTCTTCATCTTTACAGCAGTGAAGGAGTTTAATGCCTTCTAGTGACAGGAAGAACTAACAGCCTTACTTTTAGGTGAAGAAGATTCAGGAGTCTACTTCCGGGTCGGTGCGCGGTGACGTGGGCAGTGTGTGACAGTTATCGCAAGGCTTTTTGAGGATTACGCAGATGTGTGAAAAACCGCGAATGTAAATTAGTTAGGTTCCACAGAAAATTTCGTGAATCTGCGAAGTCACGAATACAGAAACGCGAATGCACGAGGTATTACTGTACAGTATATATTCTGTGTGAGTTATTTGTTCAAAAAGTGATGTTTCATGAATAAAAATGTAATCAAGTTTTAGTGCAACCTTTGTACTGCTGCTGATTTGTGTGCGAGCTGGGTTGTGTGCGTGCGTGCGTTGTTTTTTTTGGGGGGGGGGCCTTTCTCGTCATCTGGCCCAGGGGCCCACGGACTCATAATCCGTCCCTGCGTAGCATATATGTATATCAGTGTTTCTTTATCTTCAGAGTACAGAGTCTGTAAGCACACACAGTCTTTAAATGCACATAGAGTTCAGAGTCATTCAATATACTTAGAGTTCAGTATCCACAAACACAAAGTCCCGCAAGGCGAATACTAAGAGAAAAGAGAGAGAGCAAGCAGCTTAGCTGCGATACGAGAGTCAGTCGGATGGCGCGATGGCTAGGAGACCCCCGCGGCCTAAATAAAAAAGGTCTGTCAATTTCTGTCACTATGATTTTGTTACTGTTTCTTGAGGATCTGTGGTGTGTTATTTTA
>JAOVYU010123373.1:0-13161 GCA_025674565.1 Synodontis membranacea
CTTTCAGGGAAGACCTTGCATTTTCCAACATGACAATGCCAGACCACATACTGCATCAATTACAACATCATGGCTGCATAGGAGAAGGATCTGGGTACTGAAATGGCCAGCCTGCAGTCCAGATCTTTCACCCATCGAAAACATTTGGTGCATCATAAAGAGGAAGATGCGACAAAGAAGACCTGAGACAGTTGAACAACTAGAAGCCTGTATTAAACAAGAATGGGACAACATTCCTATTCCTGAACTTGAGCAACTTGTCTCCTCAGTCCCCAGATGTTTGCAGACTATTATAAAAAGAAGAAGGGATTCCACATAGTGGTAAACATGGCCTTGTCCCAACTTTTTTGAGATATGTTGATGCCATAAAATTTAAAATCAACTTATTTTTCCCTTAAAACGATACATTTTCTCAGTTTAAACATTTGATATGTCATCTATGCTGTATTCTGAATAAAATATTTTAATTTTGAAACTTCCACATCATTGCATTCTGTTTTTATTCACAATTTGCACAAATTCCCAGCTTTTTTGGAATCGGGTTTGTATGATAAAACTACAGCGTTAAGCCTTGTGAAACCAAAACCATCAACTCTGAAAAATACATCACTTTGCCATGAAACATAACCCCTGATTATACTAATAAATTATATTGTATCAGATACAAACCACATCTACCTTATAAACAACACAAGAAGCTGTTTAGAGTTTAATGCAGAACACATCCTGCACACACATTCACACACTCGTTCAGACGTGCAGGCAGTTTAGTGTTATCAACACACTGAAATTCAGTTCGAAAGTTTGAATCACAACGCAAACCAGAAAATGGATCTGGAAGTGGCATTAAAATTTATCTTGGAGAATAAAATGCACATTTGTGAATTCACTTTGATTAAAGTATAGTTGTTGTGTTAATTCTTCTTATTTTCTCTTTCTTCCAGCTGCACATGTTACCACAAATGTTTATTTGTGTCTGTGGTTAACTGTTGGTTAAGTGAGTCTCTTTGATCTGCTGTGGTTTTAGAAGCTTCATATAAACCATGTTTTTGTACAGCCTTTCACTGACTCTGTGTTACTGTGCTAATTACTTCAATAGCGCAGTAATAGAGTGTAGAATCTGAGAGCTTCAGACCTCTGATATGAAGTTCAGTAAAGTCTCTGGATGTCCTTGCTTGTAATCGAGAATCACCAGGAGTGCTCTTCTCACCAGATCTTTGCCTTGCGCCTTTATACAGTAAAAACTGTGGAGCGCTGTTAGGGTAATGTTTGTACCAGAAAAGCCAAATGTGTTCACTGCTTGTCTTATATGAACATTTCAGAGTAACAGTGTCTGTTTCTTTTCTGATGATGTTTGTCTCCATCGGGCTAATTGTATCTGCAAAGCTGCCTGGTGTAAAGAAAATAATACATAAATAAACAAGTGAAATGATTTCTGTAAACCAAATATTAACTTGAACTTAAACCAAACTCTCAACTCTGAAATTACTAGATCAATACAACCATGAGTATAGATTAATACAATTTTTTAACTGAAAAAAAATATATATTATAATAAATAGTACATATGATTAACCGGTAAAAATTATTTACCTGTAGCTACAGTGAGAATCAGTGGTATGTATCTCACTATGTACAGTAAGTTGTATAGTTGAGCCATTTCTGAACACAGCTCTGTGAGGATTCTGTGTAATAGTGCTGTATGTACTGAACTTTACACATGAGGGAACACGTCTCTAGAGGGCCACACCCAGGAGGTGAGTGATGCAGTACACCCAATACAGTTTATGATGCTTGTTGTTGTCAACTGTGTTTATGTTTGATGAATCTTATGGTGATGTAAATACATTAACACATTCACACCTAGAGGCAATTTACAGTAGCAAAGCCAGTCAATGCCACCTAATGCCATGAATTTAGACAGTGTGAGTGTGAAGGAACTGTAGACCCCAGTGTAATTTCACATAGACATGAAGAGAATATGCAAAACTTCACAGATTATAACCTGCACTTGTATTTACCTTCATCATTCTTTGTTACTCAGATTTTTTTTTTTTTTTCTCCATTGACTTTATGCTGTGTCTGGTGGGCTTTCAGTCCTCATGCAGAAGTCTACCCAATAATATTTCTGAACATTCAGACCAATTCTTGTGTCTAAAGTTAAAGTAGTTCCTCTGTAAAGACAAATATCCATCATTAATTAATGCCAAATTCAAATCAAGTTTCTACTTTTCATGGACCACGGAGCTATGAGATGGAGACATCATATAGTGTTGCTGCCTCACAGCTCCATGGTCCCCAGTTCGAGTTTGAGCTCAGGTTACTATATGTGCAATCTGTGCTTCATGTATCAAAACTGTGTTAAAGTTTTAGTACAGTGCAGCTGGATTTCCTGTCACTGTGGGCTTCAGAGCACAGTAGTATAGTGCAGAGTTTGATACAGCAGCAAAGGAGATGATCAGATCCACTTGTTTAATACTGTCATTAATGTTAGCAGACATTTTTGGGGGGGTATTTGGGCTCAGATATCCACTTTGATCAATAGAAAGAAGAAACTCAGGTTTAGAGTTTGGATATTCTCTGTACCAGTGCAGGTAGTTTTGTGTAGGACTGTTTACTTTGTATCTGCAGGACAGAGTAACATTATCACCTTCATCTACAACTTTAGGAGTGAAAAGTGGCTCTATTGAATCTGCCATGGCATCACCTGTCATAGAGAAGAGAACATAATGTTTTTTTTTTTTTTTTTCTTTTTTATCCTTTACACAATCAAGCCAGAACTACATAAATCATACCCACATTTTGCTTTATCTTACAACTCAGATTAATTAATTACTAATCATCAATTAATATTTCTGCAATGGTAAAAAGTCAATGTTAACTCACCTACAGAAAGCCACAGACATATGAATAAAACAGTGAACATGATGAATGGTTTTAGCTGAATGAAAATATTCTGAGATCTTTCTGTACTCTAATATGTTCTCATCATAAAGGTTCATGAAGCTCCACCCCACAGCATCACATAACAGTTTCACTAATGTTATTGTCAGATTGTTGATTCTTACTGAAGCATCCTGGCTTTACACTCAGCCTCAAACTGATAATTAACAAAATTATGTAAAAAAAAAAATCATTTTAGTCTATAAAACACAATGCAATTTATATTATTAAATATATTAATTTATGTATTTTAGTGTTGTCTCTAGATTAGCACCAGGACAAGAACAGTAAAGACAGAGGTACAGATGAATTCAGTGTTTCTGACACAGCAGGCCTTTGTTTGTCAAAGAAATGACATTAGATGAGTATTTATTCTACTGGCCGTTTAGTTTTAAGTGGGCAGTTGTATTGTTTTATCAGAATAGTGTCTCAGAAATGACCTTAGCTTCTAACTAGAGCAGGGAATAGGATTAGCAGTATGTATGATAGAAGAACAGATATACTCTGTCACAGAGGTTTTATTGCAAAAAGAGATATTTCACATGGAAGAATGTTGTGTGATGCTCTAGTTTTTTCCCACAATAAGTTAAGTGACTGTACCATCTTGCGTTCACCAAGGAGGAAAATCTTGACACATTAATAAATGTTTACACAAAATAAAGGTCATACATTACATACACACCACAAGAAGTAAGAGCTTTCAAAAAGAGAATCTCTCTCTCTCTCTCTCTCTCTCTCTCTCTCTCTCTCTCTCTCTCTCTCTCTCTCTCTCTCTCTCATTTAATATTAGCCCCTCCCACTCACAAATGCAACAACATGATAATGCAGTGTAACAATCCATTAATAAAATAAATTGATTAAAATACTGACAATACAGTTTATGATGCTTGTTGTTGTCAGCTGTGTTTATGTTTGAGAAACTTATGATGATATTACACAGTTCATTAAAATAAGGTTTTTGGAGTACATCCCTCAGTTCATTCATTTATCTTCAGTTTCCACTTTATCCTGGTCAGGGTTGCTGTGAACCTGGAGCCTAACACTGGGTGTAACTTTAGGGGAATTCACCCCAGAGGTCAGATCGCCTAGCATCATACACATGTATATACATGAACACATTCACACCTAGAGGCAATTTAGCAAAGCCAGTCAATGCCACCTAATTCCATGTATTAAGATAGTGTGAAGGAACTGTAGACCCCAGTGTAATTCCACATAGACATGAACAGAACATACAATACTTGACAGATTATAACCTGCACATGTATTTACCTTCATCATTCTTTGTTACTCTGTTTTTTTTTCTCCAGTGGCATTATGTTGTGTCTGGTGGGATTTCAGTCCCCATACAGAACACTACCCAGTAACACTTCTGTACATTCAGATCAAATCCTTGTGTTTAACACTTGGTTATGCATTCCGAGACCTTCATCCACGTTTTATACTTTGGGTTAGAGAGGAACAATTGTGTGCAGTTTTGAAAGGCAAAGAAAGCAAAGTGGCAAAAAGCTCAGATTCACAAATGCATTTCTCCCAATGTCTATTATTTTATCTTTTCCCTGTTCAATGTGCACATTCACTTTCATCAGTCAAAGTCTATGGCCCTCATTTACAAAATGAATATACAACAGAAAACTGGGCATACAGATATTTCCACACAAAGTTTAGTATTTATTAATGTTGATGTGAGCAGAGACTTCGTCAAATCTCACGTCGAGTCTGACGTGGTGGACAGGGGTCACCATGGGCACCCTGAAGCATAAGGGTGCATCTATGGGGGGACTATGCATCTCCATATGCAACAAACTATGATGCACTGTGTATTCTGACACCTTTCTATCAGAAGCAACATTAACTTCTTCAGCATTTTGAGGTACAGTATCTCGTCTGTTGTATCAGACCACACGGGCCAGCCTTCGCTCCCCATGTGCATCAATAAGCCTTGGCTGCCCATGACCCTGTCGCCGGTTCATCACTTTTCCTTCCTTGGACCACTTTTGACAGATTTTGACCACTGCTGATAGGGAACAACCCACAAGAGTTGCAAGTTTTGGAGATGCTCTGACCCAGTAGTCTAGCCATCACAATTTGGTCCTTGTCAAACTCACGCAAATCCTTATGCTTTCCCATTTTTTCTACTTCTAACACATCAACTTTGAGTACAAAATATTCACTTGCTAAGCAATATATCCCATCCACTACAGGGTCCATGATAAAGAGATAATCAGTGTTATTCACTTCACCGGTCAGTAGTCATAATGTTGTGCCTGATTGGTGTCTATCTATCTATCTATCTATCTATCTATCTATCTATCTATCTATCTATCTATCTATCTATCATAGATAGATAGATATTAGTCAGAAAAGTCAGATGTTGATGCATTCATGTTAATGCTGAAAAGTTCATTGAACTATGTGTTTAACTCAATGCTTTCCATCCTCGAAATCCAACCGTTCAATAATTGCTTTTTTTTTTTTTTTTTTGATAATCATTTACCAAAAAGATTAAGGATATCTCAAAAATTCTCAAGCAATTTAGCCATAGATCACTGATTAAAATATTGGAAAATTTGTCATTTACCAATTACAAATTTGTGATATTTGATGGAAACATTAATGTTACAACAAGCAGAGGGTCAGGAGAGTGAAGGCAAAATTCAAAATCGCAAAGTCAAAAACACAGACAGAATCAAAATCAGCAGAGCAATCACAGAGAATATAAGGTTATGGTTGAGAGTAAATGTCAATAACTGTCCAAGTATTAATATAATAATTTACACAGAACAGATACCCAATTACTAAGCAATGCATGTCTTTAGGAACAAGTTATTGTTGACACTAAAATGATGGTTGATCTTCAAAAACAAATTAAAATCATAGACAGGTGATGAAGAAGTGAGCGTAAACATGTAAATAGCTCCATCTTGTGAGAAAAGCATGGCTCTGCTGCAGTCATGTGAAGACCTTTTTGTACAGTGTAGTTGGGTTTCCTGTCACTGTGGGCCTCAGAGCGCAGTAGTACAGTGCAGAGTCTGATACTGCAGCAGAGAGGATGATCAGATCCACTTTCTTACTTGATTTATCAGTTTTATCAATTTTAATAGACAATCGTGGATGAGGTGGTTGAGCCTCTATGACTTGTTCATGGTTTTCATAGATTAACAGCAGAAACTCTGGTCGTGATCCAGGTTTTTGTCGATACCAGTGGAGATTTTCAGCTGATCCAGTATATGTGCAGGACAGTGTGGTGTTGCTTCCTTCAGTTGAAAATATGTTGGTTTTGTTTGGTTTAATGCTGATGTCAGCAGCTTCTGCTATAAAATATTACAACAATATTATCATGAATGACGGTAAAAAAAAGTGCTTCCTGTTAACTAAAAAAAATCTATAATTTCACGTGCAATGTATAAAATTACCAATATCTTACCAATATCAGCAACAGTGAAGAAAACCACGAAGAGGAATAACATGTTTGTCTGTGTGTTTGGTTAGACCTCTAGCTTTAGAAATAAATGCCAGTACTGACTACTGATGTATGACTACACCTCTAGCTCCACCTACTTGTCTTTATGCATTTCTTGATAATGTATTTAAAATAGTATACCTTAGCAGGCTACCTTACCAGTTTGGACTCATCTATTCAGGCATAGCATTTTCTTTATTTTAACTATTTGCTACATTGTCGAACAATACTATGAAAGATATTTTAGAGCTATGACATAACACATATGACATACAGTATATGGAACTATATGGTAAACACAGTAGGCACCATTTCCCTTGATATCAGCTTTGAATACTATTGGCATTATTTTAACCAGCTTCATGAAGTACTGTAATCAGCTGGAATAATTTTCAATTGCTTTTTGCAAAATGTTTTTTTGCCTTGTCAAATGTTAATTAGTGGAAAGGCTTGAGACCATCAAATAGTAAATAGTAAATAGTCATATTCAACCAGTGTAGTAATCCATATTACAGTATGTCAAGAATCTCTCAACTACTGTAAGTAAAGACAAACAATAGTCCATCATCACTTTAAGACATGAAGACACGTCTTTTAAGTAATAAAAATGAAGAAAAAAAAATAGAAGTTGTGTCCAAAATGTTAACTGGTACAGTTTCAATTCTGAGGGATTTTTGCATCAGCAGAAGCAATTTTGGTCCTACTTAAGGTTTTCCTCAATACTAGTGGAGACAGAGAGCTGATTCATCACATGTGCAGGTCAGTATGGTTTTGCTGCCTCCATTTGAAGCTATAATTGTTTGGACTGGTTTAATGAGCTCATCAACAACTTCGGAAGAAAAGACATTACAATTACCAATTCAATATTACTTATTTAAGAACATTAAAAGAGATAATAATTTAAAAAATTTATCCTACTCCTACTTATTTCACCTACTAATTAATAGGTTTTTCTATATTTTCAGTAGTTAAAGACACTTCATGTTGAAGTAATGATGGATTGTCATGTCTCTTTATTTACTTGAGAGGTTCGTGTTTACTATATACTGACACTACCACAAAACAACATAACTGATGGTCTGATGGAAGCCCGTTAAGTAGGCAAGAAATTCATTAATTAACTTCTATTAAGCCACAGCTGTTTACTGAAAAGCATTCCAGTTGCATAAAACAATTCCAATCGTGTACAAAGCTATCAACAAGATAAATGGTGGCTATTTTTAAGAATCTAAAATACAGAAGGTATTTTGTTTTGTCTTTATGTATTATTCTACAATGTAGAAAATAGTCAAAATAAAGAAAACCTATGAATGAATGTTTCTGGAACTGGAAATGGGTCTTTTGTGTATGTAGAAAATGTTTCAGATCTTTGAGTTCAGCTCATGCAAAATGGGAGCAAAACCGAAAGTGTTGGGTATATATTTTTGTTCAATATATTTGTAATATGGGTTATCATATTTCTCTGTCTCTTATTCTGCTCTCTATTTAACAGGTATGCCTGGCTGCTGTTTGGATCCCTGCCCTGCCAGAGATTGACCAGTGCTGGACTTCAAAGGCCCTGTTCAGTGGTCATGCTTCAATCATCCAGAGCTGGACCATGCAAAAGGTAGACAAAATGTGGTGGTATCCACCTCAGCCACTGCAGACCTCCAGTGCCACACCAGCCTTGGAGGGGTACTTTGGACACCCACTGTTCCTCTGGATGCCAAGGAAACTTTGCCGTGTGTGATTGATCCGTCCACATCCAGACTATGGCCAGTCAGAGCTCACTTCTGCTGGACTACATCAGAGGGTCAGGCAAGTGGTTGTTGTGAGCAGCTCTTACTATATGGCATCTGAAAATCTTGCCTGCAAGAGCTGCCAAAGACAGGTCATCAGCTGGAGCCACACCATCTGCATCCAATTGACATATCTCCTGACATGGTGCCACCGCCAGAGATCCTATATGTGTATAGAGACTGCTGTGGGAACTTTCACCTACAAAAGGTCTTTGGGGCTTGGGCTGACGAAGATCTGGTTAGACATCTGGCACTTTATGAGGAGGTTTGTTGTTGGATGCACAACTGATTCCCATGCGCTCTATACTAGCTTCATGGCCCAACTCACCCACTGCATCTTTGTGTGGGATAAGGATGACGTGCTATGTCTCAGGGCAGCCAAACGGGCAGAGCTATAAGCAAAAGTAGATGCGACACCATATTACCAAAGCAGAGATGATGCTTCACTGCAGTGGGCCATCCAGGAAAGTAGGGAAATAGAAGTCATGTAAGTAGGGAAAGGGAAATGCTGAAGGAGTTGATCAAGGCATCAATTCAGAATAGCAGAAATTTGGAAATCCCAGTGCAAGCACATTTCCTGCCTCCAGGTTTATAGCTTTAAACACAGACTGGGACACTGAAAAAAGGGTAGCCATGTGCTTCCCACATACTGTTGTGCAAGAGGTTCAGCAGAATTTCCATCTGCACATGAATAGATTAATATCAGGTAAAGACTGTACTGTACCTTATTAGGTTAACATAGGTGACAAATGAATAGTATTGTAGCATTTTTACATGCCAGAACACAGTGGAGGCAGACAAGAAAGTTCAGTTGTAACCCAATGCAAATGGCTGGAAGTAGTTTATTGACCACAGTAGCCAAAAACAGCATGGGAAAACACATGCACACATACCTCATTCTCTGAACCTTGGCCGAGGCTGTTAACTAAACTAAGGCGCCCCAGGAGGGTAAACACTATAACCACGCCCCTAGGCGTAAACTCCCCCTTGTGGCGAACACAGAACCATGAAAGGGATGATGGTCACTGGCCATCACCCCACATATTCTAGAGTATTTAATACATCAATATATTTGTATGCTAGGAATTACAATGGAAAAGTATGTTTTCAGGAACCCTGGCAAGTGACCTTTTTCCAGGCCTATCTGATTGATGCTGTTGCCAGGTGGAATGAGGTTATAACTGACTTCAGAGAGGAGAAAAGGGCCACAGTCATACAGTAGACTTCTTCAGCATGCCACCAGCTGGCAGATGTGGTGCTTGGGAGGAAAATGGTGGAGTACACAGCCCCAAGGAAATTCACCAGTAGGCATGTAGTAAATTATTTTCAATAGATTGTAGGGACATTCATGTCAGTCATTTACAATGTTTTCCCTGCATTGTGTCAGGTAAGTTCATGGGATTTGAATAAATGTACAGCCAAAACAACTCTGTAATGGAGGACTACAAGGGGTCCCTCCCAACCCTGGAGACAGAACATCACGGCCACAGAGGAGGAGCCTTACGTGGAACCCTTTTGAGATTGAGGATCCAACTGTTCTCCCTCTGGACACAATCCGGCATCTACTCTGTAAAATGATAACTAGTTATTATTGGTCTTCGTTTTCAAATTAAACTGACTCAAAATAACGCTTTACCATTTGCAACTTAGATAAACTTGCCTGCCCTACAATTTTTCTTATTGTTGTCCCCACAGATATATTCAAATCAGCAAAACAAGGTTTTTTTAGTCTTTGAGCATTTTTTTAGTGAAGTAGGGGAAACTCCCAACTGCACATTGGTGAACAATCTGAACCGGTTTTAACGAGTTCTCTGCTGAAACTGAGCGGTCGGACATTTTTCAAGCAGAAAATCCAAAGTGACTTGATGAATCGCAGCCAGATTTGGACATTAGCTTCAGTTGGGGATTCATTATTTTGTTTTGCTGAATATTACAGATTTCTGCCTGGTCTGTCGTCCGTGAGTGGTTGGTGTTCAAAAATTTACATATCAGAATTGGGTTCCGACATCGATTTTGCTTAAGCAGATAAGCAAAGGTTGTTTTTATTTTAATCACCTTGAATTATGTTGGCTCAGGTTGGTTATTTTTTTAGTAACATATACTGTGGCGGAACATGTTAGGAGCACTCCTTTTCTAATCTAAAATCTATGCAAACTATGCCAGTCACACTTTCATGGCAGAGTTTGGAGGACCATATCTGTGTGCACATGCATGTGTGTGCAATCAAAACAGAGTGATGCAAGTAGCTTCTAAAGTAATTTAAATTATAGTTATTGTGTATTCAATTGTACATTCAGTCATGGACTATGGGTGGTGTCATAATGGCATTACATTCCTTACATATTGAATAAACAGATGAACTGTTTATTCAGAGCTGACTCTTGGCATAGGCGAACTAGGCAGAATGTGACTTCTAAAAAGTCACTTGCGAATATAGTCGTTCATGGGTTTTTGAGCTCGTTTTCTAAAATGTAGTTACTTATTTGTGCTTTTCTCCCTGTATGAATGCTCATGATTCTCTCCACAATAAAGTGAAATGTGATAGTTTGAACTTTTCCAGCCGGGATCTGTCCACAGCCCCGTTTCCTCGGTTACTGTGCCCATCTGAGACGACACGCACTTGTACTTGTACTGTACAGTAACAGTTACTATACATCTGTCCTGGACAAATACACTGAGAAAATATTTGTTTTATGTTGTCTTTGCACATTCTGATAATTTTCAATTTAATAATTAGGTTAAATTAGGGTTAGGTTTAGGGGTTATGTTTAGGATGGACTGTAAGCTCACGGGGTGGGGTGGGGTGTATAGCCAGTTGATTACAGAGCTTATTTGCTGCTATGGGCCATTGGTAGAATTGTGGACAATGAGATTTGAGGAGAAACATGGCTTCTTTAAAAAGGTGGTCCATGACACTCACAATTGGAAAAATGTGCTGTTCAATCTCTCCTAAAAACACCAGCAGATAATTGCATACCATTTGGATGGTCAGAATCTTTTTAAACACAAATGCAGTTACAAATAGAACCGGAGAAACCAGGGAGTCTGAGAGCTAGGATACAAGCACATAGACCATCATATAACACAGGAAAAACACAGAAACAAACCACAATGGTGAATGTGGAAGAACGCCAGAGGTTGAGAGGTTGAGAGGTTGATTAATTATTCAATTAATTATTAAATTAAAAGTAAATAAATAGATACAAAAAGGAGAAAGAGAAAGGTGAAGAGAAGAAAGGGGGGGAAAGGAGGGAGGAACAGTGGGCCGGTGGGTTGGGTTGGCTGTGGGGTGATGCCGGCCTCCCGACGGGGTAGCCACATTCTGGGGTCTTGGGGCGGGGGTTGTGGTGGCCCCGTCTGGAACCAAACCTAGCGACATGCGTGAATGTGAACATGAGTGTTTTGATTGGGGATGAGAGTCTGAGTGAATATGCCCTGGGACTGGGATGGATCTTGTAATGATGGGAGGTGTAGCAGGGTGAGTTGGAGGTGTAGTGGGAGCAGGGGGTGTGACGGGGGTGGGGGCTTGGGATCCCCTGTCCAAGGCGGGACCACTGGTTCCCTATGCCTCCCAGGACTTTCTGTTGGCCTGCCTGGGGAGCCAGGGTGGCACTGTTGTGACTTTCTACCCTCATCGTAAACAAACTCAGATATTCATACTCACAAACGCACTCATGAATAGGTACACATACATTATCAGTTACACATACACACACATATGGAGAGTGAGTCTCAACCACGAACAGACCTATCCACACACAGTCACATCCACTGACACACATTCACACGTTTATTTGCATACAATATCATATATACCCACACCCTGTCATACACACATTAGCAGGAAAAAGTGTACACAAATTTACCCAGGACCTACATCTGCCATAGAATTGCCGTCGGTTCGGGCTTTTGTATGGTTGTGTTTTGTCTTCCAGATGTAGCAGTTGTTGGCGTGATGGCATCCTTGACCAGAATCACAGCAGTCGTCCTTTGTTTTTTTGTGTGTGTGTGTTTTTTTTTTTTTTTTTTGCTTGTTTGTTTTTCTTGTTTTTTTGTACCAAAGGGCGACAGTTAGCAGATTGTCTGTCTTTATTATTCTCTCTTCACTGTGTTTATGCTGTCTCACTGGGTTTGGTGTAGACATTCGCACACACACATATACACACCAAAAAAAAAAAAAAAAAAAGTGAGCAATGATGATCAATTGAACTGAAATTGAAATAATCTGATCTCACAAAAAAAGAGAGAGAGAGGAGAGGTTGGGCGCTGTGTGTGCTGAGAGAAGCCTCCTGCACAGTCGGAGCGCGCACGAGAGGAGACACCAATTCAATATGCTACCTAGAACCTACCGCAATAGCATGTTTCTAATTACATTAATTAAATAATGTAATTTGTACAACAAGCGTTTTATTTCAAAAATGGTGTTTATTTTGTCATTGTCATTAATAAATTCTCAGTAATTTTCACAAAAGAGATCTCTAATTATAAATCAGTAAAGGTCTTTCTGAATAAAGACTGATAATAGTGAAGTGTAATTTGGGCTTTATAAAGAATAAAACATTAATTAACCTCCATTATTGTGTTCCTTATAATAAACTGTTACCACAGCTTATAGTCAGTGCATAGATGAAGGTTAATCTGACATCATAGGCAGATAAAAAAGAGTGAATGTAAATATGTAAATAGCATGTAAATATGATTTGTTAAGTTTCACAGACAATCGTGGATGTGGTGGTTGAGCCTGTATGACATATTCATTGGCTTTAAGAATTAGCAGCAGAAACCCTGCTAGGTTTTGATCCAGGTTTTTGTTGAGACCATTGGAGACTTTCAACTGACCCAGTATATGTGCAGGATGGTGTGATACTGCTGCTTTCAGTTGGAAATATGTTGGTTTGTTCTGGTACAAATAGTATATTCACATGGAATCTGTGCATCTTCTTAATAATAAAAAAATAGATAATTTCATTTCTAATA
>JAOVYU010123394.1:0-13160 GCA_025674565.1 Synodontis membranacea
AGTGTTCTCCTGATGGTGGACTCATGAACATTAATATTAGCCAGTGCAAGAGAGGCCTTCAGTTGCTTAGAAGTTATGCTGGGGTCCTTTGTTACCTGGCTGACTATTACACGCCTTGCTCTTGGACTGATCTTAGTTGGTCGACCATTCCTGGGGATGGTAACAATGGTTTTAAATTTCCTCCATTTGTACACTATCAGTCTTACTGTGGATTGATGGAGTCCGAACGGTTTAGAGATGGTTTTGTAACCTCTTCCAGTCTGATGAGCATCAACAACTGTTTTTCTAAGGTCCTCAGTAATCTCCTTTGTTCGTGCCATGATACACTTTCATAAACATGTCAGCATTTTGATAGATCTGTGTTCTATAAATAACACAGGGTGTCCACTCTCACCTGATTGTCATCCAATTGGTTGAAAACACCTGACTCTAATTTCACCTTCAAATTACCTGCTAATCCTAGAGGTTCACAAACTTTTGCCACTGACAGATATGTTATATTGGATCATTTTCATCAATTAATAAATGACCAAGTGAATTATTTTTGTCTCATTTATTTAACTGGGTTCTCTTTATCTACTTTGAAGACTTGTGTGAAAATCTGGTGATGTTTCAGGTCATATTTAAGCAGAAATGTAGACAATTCTAAAGGGTTCACAAATTTCAAGGACCACTGTATGTACTATGTAACACAGTGAAGGATGTCATTACCAATGAAGAAATGGAGCACCACAGTGACATTACCAAGAACAGGAGATCTAAATGGGTGCTAAAGGAGCTGCAGGAACATCTGTCAAGTAATGATTACTCTCTACATGTGACAACAATCTTTCATATGCTTCACATGTCTGAAATATGGGGTAGGATGGCTAGACAGAAGGCCTTTCTCACACAAAATATCAAAGCCCAATGAAATCACATTAAACTGTTTGGCAAAATGTGTTATGGTCTGATGAGAACAATTCCCATATGTATAAATTTTCATAATTCATAAAGAGTTGCTTTTCTTCAGTCACAACTGAGACTTTTATCAAGGTGGAGTAAATCATGAATAGCTACAATTTGTCAATTTTAGTGCAAAACATTCAAGCATCTCTTAGTAAGCTTAGACAAAAAGGGATTTTACCTTTCAGTATACATTCAAATGGACAAAGGAATGGCTTAAACAAAAGAATTCCAATGAATGGCCTAGCCAGAGCTCAGATTCCAGATTCCTCACAATTTGATGACCCTAAAATGTTTCTCAAAAAGACAGAGTGGTGTAATAAAATGAAAAAGGTGCCTCAACGAAGTATTAGTTTAAGGATGTGCACACGTAGGCACCTATTATATTGTAATATTTTTTATTTATGAGGGGTACCACACAGTGGTGGAGGAGGTAGGGGGACTCGTGTGGGTCTCTTTGTAGAACTGTGTGTGTACTTTTGAGGAGATGTTCATCTTCATAGCAGTCTGAGGAAGAACAATTCGATTCAATTTTATTTTTATAGTGCCTTTAACAACGGACATTGTATAAAGTAGCTTTACAGAAATATATAAATTCTGGTTATAAATTTATGAATCTATATATTTATCCGTAACTATATATAAATTTATCTACAATGTAAATAGATATATCATTCTTTTGTGAACATCCTATAAAAGAACATCCTTTGGTTGGCTCACTTGATGACCTTAGATAAGTGTGTCTCCTATTTCAAGTCACTACTTATGGTGGTACCCAGAACCTTAACAGCCTCCACCACATATACGGCTATGACGTTGATAAGTAGTAGATGTGGATATGGTTGTTTCTGTAAGTTGATGATCATTTACACAGCCTTGAAGACACTGATTTCCAGGTTGTTTTCTGTACACTATTCTGCCAGCTGTGACACAGTGTTTCTACAGGCCAACTCATTGTCTTTGATGAGGCCTAGGACTGTGATGTCATCAGCAAACTTGACCAGCTTGATGGAGGGGTGTCTGGAGGTGCAGTCACTGATGCACAGAGAGTACAGTTATTGATAGAGAACACATCATTGTGGAGCTCCAGTGTTGGTGGTCAAGGAGGCAGATAGGTGGGCAAGAGCCATACCTGTTGCTTCCTGTTGGCCAGGTGTCCACTTGCAGATGGGATTTGGGTACTTGCATCTGTAGCAGCTTGGGGTGAACAAAGCCAGAGATGCTGTTATAGGTGCTGAGGGTGTTCAAGTTAACAACCTCATCCATGGGGTGGTTATTTCTGTAGGTGAACTTCAGGGTCCAATAGAGGATCTGTGGTTTGAGGAAGGACAGGAGGAGTCTTTCTAAGCACTTCATGATGATGGACGTCAGGACAACAGGTCAATAGTCATTCAGGCATGTAATTCTGTCCACAATGCATTGGTGGATGGCTTTCCTTGGATTAAGCCATATGAAATGCTTATGGACATCCTTCTCTGTGAAGGTGAGAGAGAAGGAAGGGGGCAAGGGGTGAGGCAGCTGAGAGCTCTGGAATGTATTCCGGAGATGGGGTGGGGGTAGGCTAGTGATCTTGTAGTGAAGTGGGTGGCAAAGGTGATGAGCCATCATTTTGTGATAGGGGTCTTCTCAAACCTAGTGTAAAAGGTGTTGAGTTCACCTGCAAGTCAGGGCTTTTCTTTTGGTAATTTTTGATTGTCTTGAACATGTTGCAAATGCCTTCATTGTGCCTTATGACTTTTTATTTTATTTTATATATTTTTTGGGTTGGGAGGCAGATCTGCTCACAGAAGCTTATATATGAAAACATGGTGTCAGCAAATGTGTTGTTGTCCTCAGGGCGTCTCAGAGACCCCTGTTCACTGAACTCCATGCAGTCCTGGAGCATGTCAATTGCATCTGGAATCTGTTTACTGTATTCCTGCATGGTTTGTCTGACCGAGCTCATCCGTATTATTCAATGGTCTGAGTATTCAAATGTTGAGCAGTATACATGTTTTATAGTGGAGTAAAAATTATCCAACGTATTACTATCACATGTGGCACAAGTCACCAGCTGTTTGTAGCTTGGTCATTTCTTTTGAGAGATTGCACAAGCTGAAATCTCCCATGAAAAGAACTACCAGGTTTGGCCAAGAGTGTATATACAGCTCTGGAAAAAATTATATAAAAAAAAAGTATAAAAACCACTGCTGTGGTCTAATTGGTTCTTGTTTAATTGGAATACAAAAATATCTATTCATCATGCCAGAAGAGTTGAAAAGAATAGTTTTGAGTGAGAAAAAGATTCAATTACAGCTTTACTGGCAGAGGTATACAGTGAGTTTTAGGTTGCTTCCATTCTCAAAATTTTAAAGAACAAGAACAAGGTCAATCAGCAGACATTAGGTACAACAAAGTTACAGCCTTGAAGAGGGCAAAAAATCCTCTTCATCATCAACTCCTTTGACTGTCACTCAAAGTAGGATATCATCAAGTGACATACTAAAAAAGCAATGTGAAAGACTGGTGGAGAGCATGCCAAGATGCATGAAGGCTGTGACTAAATGTTGTATTTGGTTTACCAAATACAGATTTTTTAACTCAAACAGTAGTACTGTGTTGTTTAAAATTCAATATGATCTTGATTTCTATGCATTATTCAAGATCTCAAAACACTGCAACATTTCTTATTTTGACCAGCTGTCATTTTCTACAGTTAAATGTTCTAAGTGACAATATTTTCATGTGGAATTTGGGGGAAATGTTGTCAGTATTTGATGGAACAAAAAAGTTCATGTTCTTCAAAAACATACAGTACCTATAAAAAGTAAAACCAGAGAAACTGATAATTTTACAGTGGACTTTTAATTTTTTTCCCAGAGCTATATATACTGGTGCATCTCAAAAAATTTGAATATTGTAAAAATATGCATTTTTTCACAATTTAAGGAACACTTTCATATACTAAATATTTATTACATGTAAAGTGAAATATTGTTTTTGATGATTGTCTTATAACTCATGAAAACCAGAAATCCAGTATCAAAGATTAATAGAATATTTCCTAAGATCAATCAAAAAAAGGATTTACAATATAGAAATGTTCTTTGTCTGAAAAGTATGTTTATTTATACAGTCAATACTTGGCTGGGACTCCTTTACCACAAATTGCTGCATTCATGCTACATGGCATGGAGGCGATCAGCTTGTGGCACTGCTGATTTTGCTACTGAAGCCAAGGTTGCTTTGATTAGAGTCTTCCAGCTCTGTACATTGAATTAAGTGTTTCTCATCTTCCTCTTGACAGTGCCCCATAGATTCTCTTTTGGCTCAGGTCAGGCATGTTGGCTGACCAATCAAGCATAGTAAAATCATGGTCAGCAAACCATTTGGTAGTAGTTTAAGCACTGTGGGCAAGTACTGTCCTACTGGAAAAGGAAATTGACATCCCCATAAAGCTTGTCAGCAGACGGAAGCATGAAGTGCTCTTAATCTCCTGGTAGACAGCTGAATTGACTTTGGACTTGATAAAGTAGCCCAAACTTCATACTGGACTTCACACTGGATAATTGGAATGCAACAGTTGTAGCCTCTTTTATGAAGATGTCTGTGCATAGTGGATCTTGATGTATTGAAACCAGCTTCAGTCCACTCTGTGTGAAGCTCTCCCAAGTTCTTGAATCAACTTTTCTGGTTATTCTCTCAAGGCTGCAGTCATCCCTGTTGCTCGTGCACCTTCTTCTACCATACTTTTCCCTTCCAGTATACTTTCTCTTAGTACCTTGTGGAGGGTGTCGATGATCGTTTTCTGGTCAACTGTCAAGTCTTCCCCAGTCTTTCCAAGTCTTGTGGTTGTGTGTACTGAACTATACCAAACTAGACAGACAGTATTTACACTGTTTGAAAAGTAATTAACTCAAATTCAAAATGAAATACTTTAATAATTTGTAAGAGCCAAATTACTGTATATTTGTCTTTATTTATGCAAATCCTAAAATCCTCCAACAATGACAATGTTATGTCAGATAATTTTGTTTATGATTAGTTTAAGTGTCAAATAACCTTTATTCAATATGTTTATTTACTGAGGAATCCAATCCCTTATGTCTACCCTCATTCCACACACATCTATAGGCTAATCAAGTAGTTTAATAAACTATCCTTTCTTACCCTTCAAAATTAGATTGTGTCTAATGTCTGCGGATAAGTGCTAACATTACAGTCGACCCTCGCCACATTCGAATTTTCAAATTTCGTGGCTTCACTCTCTCGCTTTTTTTTCAAATACAGTATATTCATTAAAAAGTTGATCGAGACAGTGAAAATGTGGGTTGTGCTCGGTTGTCTTGAGTCAATTATTTTTATTTTTTATTAACATTTTTCCAAAAAATTGGGTGTTATTTCATGTCTAGAGGGCTCTAATAATGTTAAAAACCATATTTAGAAGGTCGTAAACAGATTTTCTATGCTCTAATTACGCGGGAAATTCTATTTCACGGAAATTCACTTATTGTGGTAGAGTCTGGAATGGATTAACTGCGATAAACGAGGGTTTACTGTAGTTTCAAACTTTTGCCTTAAGTTACAGTTTAGTAGGGGTTTAATGGGGGTTAGTTGCTCTACAGATACATATTGACATTAATATAGAGTTTATTCTTTAATTTTAATAATGAAAAGAGTGCTAAAAAAGAGTAAGTTGAAACTCCTAAGAATTAGGACATAGAGATGATAATGGAGCCTTTAATTTTTTGAGCAAAGAGGTGAGTTAGAAAGGAGACTGCACTTAAAGATGTATGCAATTATACCAGATATTTGGGCAAACAATACAACTTCAGTTCACTAGATAGTGTTGTATCATAAGACACATTACATACATAGTAGAATCATTAGAATATTGTAATTGTGTAAAAAGCATTTGTATTATTACTGGTAAATGAAGTTTTGAAGTTTCTGATAAATTGAAGATTATTAAATTTCAAAATCAATCACTGTAAGAGTAAGATTGGCTTGGTTAGTTTTAGCTAATGTAAACAGAGAGCATGTAAACAGTCTTTCCTCCCCAATGCTATTGATAACCAATTTCCAATTAATATATTCTAGCTAAAGGATATAGTCTAATTCATGAATATGTAATAACATGTAGGCTACATAATTCTAGAGCCACAATGACTGAATGACGTCAATGAGCCACAGGAGATTCTGCTGAATCCTTTTTTGAAGATCTCCTGCAAGACAGTAACTTCTTGTATTCTGCGGCACAATAATTGTTCATCTTGACAATACATTTATTCTGCTCTCAATGTGTGTCCATACACAAATCAACAGATAGCGAACAAGCTTCAGAGAAAGTCAAAGGCTACAGTAAAGCTGAAGGATCTTTACTGTTGTCTACATTCTCATGAACAATTTGTAAAACTGAAATACATAAAACATAGCACCAGTCACTAATTTAGAAGACATATATACAATAATGCAAATAATGGCTGTATATAACTTGTAAGTAATGTAAACAACTACTGTTCATTGTTAGTTTAACATCAGCAACATTTCTGTGTAAATAAACTAAACATATCAATGCAACATATCAAGCACATTTTATGAGGAGCTGTGAACATATTATAAAGAACTCACAAGCAATATTTTCCAAGGCACAAACAGCAGGATGAAAGAGATGGAGCAACAGTTACAGGCTGAGCACATGGTATATCACACACAAAATAACTTTCTGATCAGACTCTGAACTATGACCTAACAATGTCATGTGACTAAATGAGCCTATTGGAAAAATGGCTGGAATTCACAGAGAATTACTGAATTATTCCAGAACACCACTAGGGGGAGGAAAAGGACCACGAATAAAGCACGCTCTCATATAACATAACACTCCCCACCTGGTATTTTGAACAACAAGAAGCGTTAAAGTCAATCTGCGTCTTCTGCACTCTTGAGAAGAATTGTCTCGGAGACTCGTCTCAAGAAGGACTTTGCCAAGCCGGATTTAGTGACCTTAAGTTGAACTTTCTTGACCTTCCCATCTTGGTCAGGGAACGTCTTCATGACCAGAGCCATTGGCCACTCATTCCGCTTCGCTTGGCTATCGCTTGGTTTCAACAGCACCAAGTTGCCTTCCTTAAGATTGGGACGTGCGTCCTGCCACTTGCTATGGCTTTGAAGTAATGGAAGGTACTCGTGCCTCCATCTGGTCCAGAAAGTGTTGGCCAGATGCTGCACCTGTCTCCACTGCTGGCGGTGGAGGTCTTTGCTGTCAAAGGTTCCTGGAGGAGGAGAATAAGCACAATACTTTTGTGTCAGGAGTGTAGCAGGGGTCAAAAGAAAGGGTGATTCTGGGTCTGTATGAGTGAGGCGTGAGGGGCTGGTTTGCATGAACATGGAGTTTAGTATTCGTCTATAAATCCCAATCATGCGCTCCCAAGCTCCCTCCATGTGGGACAAGTAATGAGGGTTGAAAACCCATGTGCATCCTTCTTCGCCTAAGTACTTCCTGACATTGGGCGCTTTAGGATCAGTGATGAGTATGTGTAACTCCTTGCAGACACCTGTAAAATTGGTTCCACAGTCGGAACAGATTTGCTTAACAGGTCAACGGAGAGCAAAGAAATGACACAAAGCATTTATGAAACTTGGTGTCCATTGCTTTAATTAGTTCTATGTGCAAGGCCCGTGTGCTCATGCAAATGAACAGTACAGCCCATCGTTTGCTGTTAGCTTGACCTCCACGAGTTCATCTCATGGTGACAGTCCAAGGACAGAACACATCAAAACCCACGTAGGTGAAGGGTGGCTCTGTACTAAGACAATCGGGGGTAGATCTGCCATCTTCTATTCAGCAGTTCTCCCATGAAGCTTGTTACATATAACTCACTTGTGAAGGACACTGTTAATACATCTCTTGGCCCCTATTATCCAAAATCCTGCTGCATGGACAGACCCTTCTCTGAAGACATGACCCTGGTGTTTGACCTTTTTTGTCGTAATGCCTCATGAGTACCGTTGCAACATGGCTGTGGCCCGGAATGACAAGAGGGAACTTTTCTGTTGTATTGAGTGCTGAGTGGTTAAGTCTACCTCCTATTCTTAGAAGGCCATCCTCGTCCACCCAAGGGTTTAGCTTTCTCAGAGAACTGTCTATCAAAATGTCCTTCCCACCTGTCAAGCAAAAGAACTCCTTACTGTAAGTCTCTCTTTGCACACACTTGATGATGAGAGTTTCTGCTTTTAGCGCTTCTTCTGTTGTGTGAGGTCTTTTTGCGCTGATGCCAGCCGCTGTTGTGCTCATACTCAGCATCAGTTGCTCTTCTTAGGGACTGAGCTATGAGCCTCAGAGAAACTATGGCTCGCACCATTGACTTCCAGGATGAGAACCGCTCAAAACGATGACATCCCAGACTAGATGGGGAAACAGAGAGCATGGTAGCATGAGAACACACCTCTGTATCTAGATCTGGAGTAACAAGCTCATAAGTCTTCTCTTCTGAAGCAGACGTTCCTTCAGGTAGAGACAAGAAAGGGGGCCCAGTGAGCCATGTCATGCTGGCAAGCTCAGCCACAGTTACGGATCGAGTGGCATGATCTAGTGGATTTTGGGTGGTGCAGACATAGCGCCACTGTTCGGGTTTGGTGAACTCTCTAATTCGCTGTACTCTATTAGAATCATACAAATAAAACCACCTGGTTTGATAATATATGTACCCTAAGACAACTTTGCTATCTGTATAAAACTGCAAAGTATTGATGCTGATATCTAACTCCCTTGTTACCAACTCTGCCACTTCCACTGCTAACACAGCTGCACCCAGCTCCAGCCTCGGGATAGTGTGGGCTGCTGCAGGAGCTAGTTTCACTTTCCCTAGGACAAAGCCAATGTGACACTCTCCCTCATTGTCGATCACCTTCAGGTAGGTTACAGTGGCTATAGCCCTCATAGAGGCATCTGAGAAAATATGAAGTTCCTTCCTGCAAGCTGTAGAAAGGGTGGTGGAAGTATAAGCTCTTGGAATCTTGAAGTCACTCAGACCTTGTAAGGAGTTTTTCCACATCCTCCATTAAGTTTCCTTTTCATTCGGGAGAGGGCTATCCCAGTCAAGGGCCTCGCTCCTGGTAAGTTCTCTCAGTAGGAACTTCCCTTGAATGATGATTGGTGCGACAAGTCCGAGGGGGTCGAAAAGACTGTTCACAGTGGCTAGGACACCTCTACGGGTAAAGGGTTTCCCTGTAGCTACCACTCTGAAAGTAAAAAGGTCATGTCTGAGATCCCAGCTGAGCCCTAGGCTACACTGTATGAGGTCTGAGTTGTCGTCAAAATCCAGATTCTGAAGACATGTTGCATGGTCTTCCAGCAGTAAAGCATCCACAGCTTCTGAGCTGTTCGATGCTATCTTATGGAGCCATAAATTAGAGGAGACAAGCATCTTCTGTGTTCTTTTAAGTAGGTCGATGGCTTCTGCTGCTGATAGGATGACTTCAAGCCATCATCAGCATAAAAGTCTCGCTCTACAAAATGTTTGCCATCCTCGCCATATTCGGCTGTTCTGTGTTATGCCGCACGACAAAGGCCATAGATGGCTACCGCCAGAGATAGGCAGTTACTGAATATGTGGACTTCCATCCTGTACTCTACAGTCTCATTGCTGGGGTTGTTGTCCTTAAACCAGAGGAACCGGAGAAAGTCTTGATGTTCTTCTCTAACAGTAAAGCTATGAAACATCTGTTCAATGTCTGCTATCACAGCCACTGGCTCTCAACGGAAACGCAGCAAGACTCCGAGTAAGCTATTGTTTAAATCCGGACCAGTAAGTAATACATCATTCAGGGAGATGCCATGGTGTTGGGCACTAGAATCAAAGACGACCCTGATTTGATCTGGCTTACGAGGGTGGTATACACCAAAAATGGGTAGGTACCATTGCTGTTCTTCCACTGGCAATGGCGGGGCTGACTTTGTTCGGTCGTGGTCGAAGATTTTTTGCATGAAGGTCAGAAAATGACATTTTATCTCAGGCTTTCTTTTGAGAGTACACCGGAGAGAGGTGAGATGAGTGAGAGCTTGTTCTCGATTGTTTGGGAGCCATTTGGGAGCGGAATGGAAGTGGTGCCACCCAGCTGTTGGCACTGTCCATGAATATCTCTTTATTCATGAGCTCCAAGAAGAGCTTGTCTTCTCTGGAGAGACCTACTTTTCCATCATCTTTGGTTCTTTCAAAGATTGTGCTGCCAAGCCTACAACCATCAAGAGCTGAAGTGTCTCGTGTAAGGTTGTGAGGTTTTGGTACCAAACCTCTCCTTTACTTTAAGGTGATTGGAGCATGGTGTGAAGAGAGATGGACGCCCATTTTCTAGCACGTTCGTGTGGAAGGAGGCCACAGCCTCTGCTCACAGACATTGCCAACAACAACCCAGCCAAGGTCTAGTCTCTGAGCAAGAGAGGCATTCGTGGGACCACTCTCTAACTCTCTCTAACTTTGTGAGCCTGGAGGATGTCCCGTCCAAGAAGTAGAAATATCTGGGCCTCTGTGTCTAAGTGCAGTATCTTATGAGCTATGGACTTCAAGTGGGCCTGGTGTTGCACAGCTGCTGGAGTTTTCTCCGATCGATTGTTTGCCATGTGATTACACTCAATGAGTGTGGGAAGCATTATCTGTGTCATTCCATGCAGAGACTCCACCATGAATCCTGGTGCTCTTCTCCCCGATTTTTCAGTGACTTTTCACTGATTTTTCACAGTGATGTAACTTCAGTCTTATAAGCAGACACATGACCTTTGCTGTAACCTAATCTCCATTCCATTCGTTCAGGCTTTGGTGGACCCACAGAAGATTTCTGAAAGTTGTTTGAAGAGACCGGAGGGTGAAGCTAGGGTCATTTCTTCGTCGTGCCTCTTTACATATAAAGTCTGTGAGGAATGCAAATGGGGGGAAGGAAACATTGTACTACTCCTTGTATTGAGAACCATGAGCTAACCACCTCTCTTGCATACTGTGTGGCAACTTTTCTACAATGGGGTTGACTCCTCTAGCAGTGTCCAGGTACGAGAGCCCAGGTAAGTAGCCTTCAAATTTGGCAGACTCTAACTCCCTTAGCAGGTCTCCTAGCTCCCTGAGCTTTAAGGGGTCTTTGGGGCCGATTCTAGGAAACTTCTCTATTCTCTCAAAGAGTGCTCTCTCAATTACTTCAGGGGAGCCATAGCACTCCTCTAGGTGGTCCCAGGCCATTCTCAAGCCTATAGCAGGGTTGGTGACATGAGTGGACCGAATGCTTATGATGTGCTCTGAAGAGTGATTTTCCAGCCACTTTATTAAGAGGTCGAGCTCTTCACTGGCACTTAAGTTCAGTCCCTCAATGGCTGACAAAACGAGGACTTCCATGCCCAGTAGCTTTCAGGGCGGTCATTGAACTTGATGAGGCCAGAGTTCAGAAGCTCACGACGTATTGAGTACTTGGTGATGTCACTCGTACTAGTCCTGTCATCAATATGTGGCTGTAAGGACGCCTTGTTGGAAGGGGAGGTGACTGGTTGTGCGAAGGAGAAGTTATCAGTTGGCTGGTGACTAATCACTGGCGTTGGTCTTGCAGGTTGCTGTGTCTTGTGGTTTCCATCATTCCTGCTAATGTGCTGGTGAACCACTGGTGTTGCCCTCTCAGGCTGTTGTGATGGAGGAACATCGCTCTTCAGAAAAGCACCACTGCCGCACCGAGTAGTGTTCATTCTTTTATCTTTTTGATTTTCAGGTTTGATGAGCGGCAACAAGAATGGTGTATATGGTTATCAAGGCTACTCAGCATCAAGGATACTCTGTTTTCCTTGATGCTGAAGTGCCCGCAGTGAAATCGCTTTTTTTACTATTCTGCTCTCAATGTGTGCCCATACACAAATCAACAGATAGCGAACAAGCTTCAGAGAAAGTAAGAGGCGGGGAAAGCTGAAGGATATTTACTGTTGTCTTCATTCTCATGAACAATTTGTAAAACTGAAATACATAAAACATGGCACCAATCACTAATTGCTATTTAGAAGACATATATACAATAATGCAAATAATGGCTGTATATAACTTGCAAGTAATGTAAACAACTACTGTTCATTGTTAGTTTAATATCAGCAACATTTCTGTGTAAATAAACTAAACATTTCAATGCAACATATGTGAACATATTACAAAGAACTCACAAGCGATATTTTCCAAGGCACAAATGTGACTAAATCAGCCTATCAGAACAATGGCTGGAATTCACAGAGAATTACTGACTTATTCCAGAACGCCACTAAGGGGAGGAAAAGAACTACAAATAAAGCAGGCTCCCATATAACATAACATTTGAACTCCAGCTGACAGACTGGTGCTCCACTGAACTTTTTCTTGCTCCATATGGTTTGTCAGCTACTACACATTGATATTTCAATTGGCCTTATCTTCTCATTATTCCTCTGCATTTCCTACATTACATTACCCGCTCATTAACTTGCTTAATTGTTAAAGTTAGCCTGAATGAGGTGTCTCTTGGCATCCGTGTTGTTGCCTAGTAGTGGTGTTCTCATGATGCCACCACTTGAATGCCAAGCATTTCGTGTTCACAACTTCCCGAGTCGTAATCATGAACGTACACATGAAGGTATAAACACATACACACCTCATGGGTCTCTCGCTCTTTATGCCGTCGACCATGAAGTATTCTAGAGTCAAATGTGAGGCCATCTGTACGACTTGTAAAGCTTGGCTTAAGTACAATGGCCCAGTCAAAGTTCAGGCTTTAACCCAATTGAAATACTGTGGCAGGATCTTAAGAGAGCTGTGCATAAACAAATGCCCACAAACCTCAATGAACTGAAGCAATGTTGTAAAGAAGAGTGGGCCAAATGTCCTCTACAATGATGTGAGAGACTAATAAAGTCATGCAGAAAATATTTACTTTTGCTGCTAAAGTCAAATAATCAAATAATGGCATGATAAAATCTGTTGTGTATTTATTTAAACTTGAGGTTAGATTAAAAATAATTTTAGAAACTGGTAAGATTATTTTTTATTATGTACTGATACACTATAATTGAAAGAGAGTGTACTTTCTTTTTCCCATGACTGTATCTGTCTGTCACCCTTTATGTCTGTCTATAGCAGTCAAATTTGCTACATTTTATTGAGTAAGATACACACGTGGACAAAATTGTTGGTACCCTTCAGTCAATGAAAGAAAAACTCACAATGGTCACAGAAATAACTTTA
>JAOVYU010123575.1:0-13142 GCA_025674565.1 Synodontis membranacea
GTGGCTATTCTACTGTTTTTAACCATAAGCCTAGCTCAGTCAGATACCACATCACCTTCCACTGGCTGTGTAATGAGGTAATTGAGCGTCATGAGCTACATTTAGATTGCCAAATCCATATTTCCAGGTATTTTGGTGAAAGTAACTTAAAAGTAATGAAATAGTAGTGTAATGCATTACTTTTTAAAAATAGTAATATTGTAATGTAACGAACTACTTTGAAATGACAGTAACAAGTAATAAGTAATGCATTACAGTTTTGAAGTAACCTGCCCAACACTGGTAGTGACTATGTTGACCAGGGGGGCTCTAGCTGGTTTATTGGGGCGCTTGCTCTTCACGCAGCTGCACACATGAGTGATATAATGTTCTCTGTCTCTTTGCATATGAGGCCAGTAAAATCGGTCTCTGATGAGATGCAGCACTCTTTCCACCCCAAGATGACCCATCTCCTCATGGAGTTAATTGAAATTTTTTTTTAATGGAATTTTTCTGGTAGGACCAACTGGGATCTAAGAGCCGTTTTCCTATACAGCAGCCCATCATCATGCAGGTATAGCCTCTTTCTCTCTCTTGTCAGATCAGCCAGTTTACTGTTGGTCCCTTTAGGCCAACGTCCTGAGGTAACATATTCTATGACCTCACCTACGACAGGATCTTTCCCTTGTGCATCTC
This sequence comes from Synodontis membranacea, assembly GCA_025674565.1. Classification (NCBI taxonomy): domain Eukaryota; kingdom Metazoa; phylum Chordata; class Actinopteri; order Siluriformes; family Mochokidae; genus Synodontis; species Synodontis membranacea. Next base: position 676 of record JAOVYU010123575.1, read on the forward strand.
TCAATAGGGATCTTAGCAACTGAAGTCATCCCTGCAACGTTTTTTACACCTAACATTGTTGAAATACTTATTGGGCACAGCCATGGTTCACTCTCTTCCAGTTGAACAGACAGGGCCTGTGTCACACTCCTTATAACCTCTGGTAAGACCTCATGTGAACATGCACGCATGTATTCTTCAATGTCAAAGGGCATGCAAGAAAGGCTGTCCGCATCCCTATTAGCTTTTCCCGGACAATATTTAATTGTAAACTGAAAGTCAGCAAGTTCTGCTTTGTGTAGTTGCATTAAGCTTAGTGGTTGTGAGAACATATGTTAGAGGGTTATTGTCCGTGTACATGGTAAATGGTGGGGAGTAGTAGAGGTAGTCCCGGAACCTCTCACATATGGCCCACTTTAATGCAAGGAACTCTAGCTTCCCAAAATGAAGATGGTAATTTTTCTCTGGGGCAGATAAAGTCCTAGAGCCGTACTCAATGACCCTCAGTTTTCCCTGTTGTCTCTGATACAGGATTGCCCCAAGCCTCTCGAGAGGCGTCACAATGAAGAACAAAGGGCTCCTCAAAGTCTGGGTAGTGCAATACTGGGGGCTCAGACAGGAAATCTATCAGCCGACTGAGAACTTGTCGGTGTTCTACTCACCACTTTATTGGGTGTGCTGATTGTACAGGGGCTTTGCTATATGGGAGAAATTTGGAATGTAGCTCCTATACTATGACACAAATCCCAAAATTTTTCTTAACTCTTCCAACTGTGGAGGGTATTCTCTGTTTCAGTGCCTGCACTGGGGCGACCTCCGCAGGGTCCATTGTGTATCTGTCCTTCGTAACAATCCTCCCCAAGAATCTTACTTGGTTTTTAAAGATCTCACACTTCCTAGGTGTTAATTTCACTCCATGGGCGATGTATCGACACAAGACTCTTTTCAGATACTGTAGGTGATCGTCCAAGGATTTGGAGTGAACCAGGTTGTCGTCTATATATGGTAGGCATATCTCATCTTGTAATCCAGTTAAGCACTCCTCCATCGATCGTTGGAACTCGGCTGGGGCCAATGATAGGCCAAATGGGATCCTCACCCACTCAAATAACCCCCAGGGTGTAATGAAGGTGGTGAGAGGGCAGTCCAACTCCTCCAGGAAGCCCAGGTGGTAGGCCCTTCCTTGGTCTAACACCGAGAACCATTCACTGTCTTTGAGGCTGTTTAACATGTCCTGGATACAGGGGATGGGATAATGGTCTGGAATTGACCTTTTGTTCAACTCACGGTAGTCACAGCACAACCGCCTTTGCTTCCTGACATATTAACTGACTCATCATCACTGTGGGTCTTTTTCACCATCTCAATACTTTCCGCTGGTTCCACCAGTGCTGGATATACAGTCCTCACTATTGAGATTGAGTAACTGGGAGTTTTGTTTTGGGGACAGCAGGTTCATACTGGCCATGTCTTTGCCTGGCTCTAGCCTATCTTGTCCATCAGTCAACATTTAGCTTTCCAGCTGTTGTATGCTATCAGCAAGGAGTTTGTGAATGTTACCAGCAAGCTCACTGTGGTGACTGTGCTCTTGAGGCTGGGCTGGACTGTGTGTGACTAAATGGCAGGACATATCAACCATTTCTGCTCTGCTTGTGGTTCTCCCCCTCCGACACCCTCTTGATACATACCCACTTTGTCCACATTTAAAGCAGTGGTCACACTGCTTGCCCTGTTGCTTTTCTTGGCAGTCTCTGCATCCACGTTTATGACTTACTTTCTGTGGACGGGCTAATCTTGATGACCCACCCCTGGCGTCTTTCATCATCTCTACTTCACTCTTTAACTGCTTTATCATCTCTAAGAGCTCTGATTTTTTTTGACTTGCCCATCTTTGTGTTTTTACAGTTTTCAGCTTCGTATGTGTTGCTGAAGGCTGTTCTGATCCAATGGCCTCACTCTGTTACCTCTTGTTTATGAACTTCAGCTTTTACTTCATGGACTTTAAATTCTTTATTATTCTTCTCCCATTCAAAACTTGCAGCCTCATTTATTTTGGCAATCAGGACATCATCTGTCACTGTAGTGTCATCCAGATAGCTCTTATGTTGATACTTCACATTGTCACTGATCAATCCTGTTCCCACCGCTCATAGGAATTTCTTATTTCTTATTTCTTATAAGGAATAAGATAATAAGAACACATGACTTTCTTTCTCACTGTTTACATCCATGATGCCACGCCCCTAACATATGCTTTTATGGCTTATTTGCTTACCTGCAATCACACACAAACCATTAATGATTTAGCAGTGTGGATACCCGTGTGTGAACGCTACTTTGGCTGTGTTTGGTCTAAGCAAAATACTGTGTGACATCCTTGTGCTGTTCACCGGTTGCCACCTTGTGGCGGAGGTAGAGTACTGTATGTGAACTGCAGGTTACAGTGGTCAGTAGCTTTCCTTCATCTAGAAGTGTGGCCGACAGAACAACTACTTGAAAATATATATAAAATATTACGGGGGGGGGGGTGGTACTGGAATGTACATAAAACAGCCGAATCCCCACAGTTATACAGGTACAACACACAGTGAAATGTATCCTGAACCAATCTTTCTTCGACTGTGCAATTAATTTAAAGGTCTATAAAGTAAAAGATAAAAAAATATAAAAAATATGTAAAAAGTATAGAAAATTTGTAGACTGTAAACAGAAAAAAAATAAACTATGAATTTACAAGAGCATTTTTACAAATTACAGGTTAGATGAAATGATGTGCAAGAAACGCTTAAGTCCAGTTATGGTGTAAAGTGCATTGTGCAATGTCAGCACAGCAGTGTAGGGCCTGAGTAATGCAGAACAGCATTAACAGTGCATTATAAGTGAACCAATAACCCTAACCCTATGACTGGGAGAGTCGAATGGCCTGTGGATAGAAACTCCTCCTGAGTCTCTCCATCTTGGCCATAATAGCACGAAACCTTCTGCCTGATTGCAGAAGCTGGAATAGTCCGTTATTGGGGTTAGACAAGTCCTTGATAATCCTGGTTGCCCTGGTCTTACATCTCCTGAAGTAAATATCCTTGATGAAGGGAAGAGCTAACCTGCAGCAGTGTTCCGCTGTCCGTCTTACTCTCTGTAGGGCTTTCCCATCCTGTACACAGCTATTCCCAAACCAGGATGAGATGTTCTGTGTTAGGATGCTCTCAACAGCACCCAAATAGAAAGCCTTAAGGATAGCAGGGGAAACCCCAAACTTCCTCAACTGCCTCGCTTCGCCCTTTTTGTCTGATCACAGATATACTCAGTCCATGTCAGGTCCTACGAAATGTGTATGCCCAGGTACTTAAAACTGCTCACTCTCTCCACTGGTCTGTAGTCATGTTGTCTCCTGCTGAAGTCCACCACCAGTTCCTTATTCTTACTGGCGTTCAGCTGGAGGCAGTTTTCCCTGACACAATAATGCCAGGTTCTCCACTTTGTCTATGTAGGCTGACTCATCATTGTTGGAGATGAAGCCCAACACCACCGTGTCATCAGCAACCTTAACAATGGTGTTGGAGCCATGCTTTGACACACAGTCTGAAGTGTAGAGAGAGTACAACAGCAGAGAAAGAACACACCCCTGTGGAGCACCTGTGTTGATGGTGATGCTGCTAGAGATGCACCTGCCCACCCTCACCACGTGAGATCTGTCAGTGAGGAAGTCCAACAACCAGGCACACAAGCATTTGTTGAGACCTAGATCCCTCAGCTTTGTGAACAGTTTATGAGGCACTATTGTGTTGAATTCTGAGCTGTAGTCATTAAACAGCAATCTTACATAGTTACCCTGCTTCTTGTCCATGTGGCTGAGAGTGGTGTGCAGGACGTGGGAGATGGCATCCTCTGTGGATCTGTTAGGGTGGTAGGCAAACCCTGAGTGGATCTGTGGTGCACGGGATATAGGAGGAGATGATGCTTTTCAGCAGACTTTCGGACACCTTCATGACCGAAGGTACCGTAGTGATTCTGGCATGAAGGTTTGTTGGTCTTGGGTACGGAGACGATGGTGGATCTTTTGAAGCATGTAGGGACCACGGACTTTGCCAGGGACTCATTAAAGATGGAGCTGAACACACCTGACATTTGGCCAGCATCTGGAGATGCCGCCTGGACCTGCCGCTTTCCTGGTGTTCACCTTCCTCAATGCCGCATGAACATCGTGCTCTGCAGTGCTGATGTGTTCCCCGCTGGTGACGTCACTGTCCACGGTCATCAGGTTGTTAGTGTTAGCTGCCTGGCTGACCTCGAACTGGGTATAGAATGCATTCAGCTCATTGGGGAATGCAGAGTTGGCGATGATCATCATGGTGTCTTTGGCTTTATAGTCTGTAATCGTATGCAGTCCGTGCCACATGCGTCTTGTACTCTTTGTAAAAGTTAAGCTAAAGTTCATTGTCAATAAATATTAGTAATAAATGAACAGGTAATGAATTATATGGTAAATTTGGAAAGTATGAGTGTAAATAGCATTTCTATGGTTTAAATATGTACTGGGAGAAAAAAATCAAGCAGCCTAATACAGAATGAGCAAAAGAAACACACTGGAAATCAGATAATCAAAAATATTATAATAATAAAATAAGAATAATATGAACATGCCTTCATTCCCACTATGCATTCTTCAGTCTTGTTGAAAATTAGTAGTAGCAGTAGTTGTAGTAGCTTCTCTTCCCAACAAAATACATTCAAGTACAGTAGCAACCATGAACTTTTTGCAGTCAAATTACCCAAGAAGAGTGACATCATTGGCTCAAATGAGCAGTGAACACATTCATGTCTTCACAAGAATTGTGAGTACATAAAATGAACTCCTACTAACATACTTGCTGACCAATTAACTAGTAGTTTCTTAGGATTTTATAGGAATAATGTAGGTGTTAATGAAAATTACTTATTCTTTTTTGCTTACTTCCTGCATAGTTACCAATGAGTTATTGAACAGTACTGTGGTGTTACCCAAATATAAATTATACTAATTAATTGATAAAATAATTAATTCTACAGTTTTAAAATTTTTGTGGTAATAAAAAGGTGGCTAGTTGTCTTGAGTAAACCCTCATCGTAAAAAGAAAGAGATTGTGGAAAAGTGATTACTGCACAATGAAAAACTCAGTGGGCAACTAATGGTTAAAAACAATGGCCAGGTTATTAGGTAAGTCAGTTTCTGCAGAGGGATAAACAGAATGCAGACCAGGTTTGTGTGTGTGTGTGTGTTTGTGTGCACATGCATGTGTGCGCGCGTGCAGTGAGTAATTGGAGAAGTGCAGAGGGGGCATATGAATCACCAGCACTTCTGCTTCCCATTTCACAGATCACATATATAGAAATGGAAGGCAGCAGGGAAACTGAAGTGTTCATTAAAAGTGATAATGATTGGGCCAAACTCTAGAGCTACTGGTTCTATCTGATATTCAATTTTTTCCACTGTTCTGTTCAACCTGGCCAATACATAACTCACTTTTAGATTACATGTCTATGATTAACCACACTACAGCACTTAAGATTTTGTGTATACCTCAGCACTACTCAGTTGTGGAATATGCACACAGGGTGGATTTTTCCAAAAACAGTTGTGTTTCTAAGTTACATGTGATTTTGACCTCTACTTTAAAGATTACTTTTTGTTTGTTTGTTTGTTTGTTTTTGCATAATATCAGCTTTTGTATTGAGCAGTATACAACGCTGATAGTTTTATATAACCATTATGAGGTGTTTTGGGCAATAAATACATTAACTATTAAATGCTATTTAAGGGCAATATTAAATACCTAAATATGACCATATTAACTAAGTAATTGTATATTTACTTATTTTAAAAAAAAACTCAAAGAGACAGTATCCTAATCATTGGCATTGCTTATATCAAGGACCAAACTATATGTTAATAAAATTAGGTTATGCCGTAAACATGTGACTATTACTATACTTTCTGCCTAAAGAAGCCTTAAAATACTAAGGGTGGAAGGCATATGCCCTCAAGACAGTGTTCCGCCAGGGGCTTAATTCTGACGTCATCACCAAACTAGCTTGTCGTGACAATGCAGCAGATCTCAGCATGCTGATTGATGCGCTGTACGCCTCAATGATCTGCTTTTTGACCAGCAACCAAAAAAAGTTTCGTTTGCAACTCCTACCTCCACTCCAGAAGTCTCTGAACACATGCAGCTGCTGAGGTACAACTTTGCAATCGACTTTGTCACAGCCATCCCAGAATCAAGAATTAAAACAATCATACTAGTTTTCACTGATCAATTTTCATGCTCTCTCCAACTGTTACCTTTACAATCTCTACCTACCATGTTTGAATTAGCTGAGCATCTCTTTGTGTATATATTCCATTCCATAAAGTTATACATTTCTGAGACCCAGACAAAAACATTTCCGGCATCAAATGCTTAGTCAACAGTCAGCAAAGTCTGAGACAGAGTAAACACTTTCTTCAGGTTTATATGCTTTGTGGGGTGGAAAGTATGCCCAGGATGTGATCTCTTCTCTTCAGGCCTCGTCAACTCCTATCACTTTGAATTAGTTATTTAATTCTCTTGCATTCAACAAATAACTAATTAAACTGAATCACATAATGACTAAAACAATAATTAAACAATATAGAACTTCTGGAGTCCTTCTTGGTAGTAATAAACAGCAGCTTTATTCCAGACAAAAATCATCAGACATAGTTCATCCCAGGATGAAGACTGAAAACCTTGTGACTTACCATTACCTCATTACCCTTACCATTACTAACATCCAAGATGGCACCAAGAATGGCAGCCTTGTCGCGAGCTCCCTCAAGCAACAGTGGATTTTTGTGTTTAATTCTAATTTTCTTTTATTTCTTCATTAGTAACATGCTATGTCTCTTTGTGTACGATCGTCAAACCTTACTGGACATAAGAGCTGGGCTTTCTCACTGTTTCCTGGAGTTTAAATTTTGGAACACAGATCCTCCGTTTGCAAACCAGCCATTCATCTTGTCTGAGACGCCTTTGTCCTGGGTCCCTGGAACCCGCAAACACCGGTGTAGAGGCAAAGATCAGGCATTCTGGTTTGACTGAGATGACGCACTAACAGACCACCACTCCCCAGTTTATTACTGGCTAATATGCAGTCTCTGGAGAACAACCTGTGTGAACTTCGGGCACGGATCTCATTGCAGCGAGAGACACGGGACTGCTGCGTGACCTGCCTTACAGAAACCTGGTTGTCGTACAAGATACTGGACTCTGCTATTCATCTACTGGGGTTCTCTGTGTACCGCGTGGACAGGTCACAGGAGCTAACTGGGGAAAGCAGAAGTGGGCCCGTGTGGTTTGTGATCAACAACTCCTTGTGTGATTATGTGAACATGCACCTGATCAAGTCCTTTTGCTCACCCAACCTGGAGTATCTGATGCTTATGTGTCGGCCATTCTGGCTACCTAGGGAATTTTCAGCAGTCATTATTACAGCTGTTTACATTCCCCCACAAGCTGACATCTACCAAGCACTTGGAGAACTGTATAATGTGATCAGCAGTCAGGAAACCATGCACCCAGAGGCGAATTTAACCCTTAGGAGTCGGCGGACACGCCGGCGTACACATTTGCATTTTTTTCTGGTAATCGTGAAAAGAACTTAAAATGCTTCATCATGTTTGATCATACACATAAGTGTAGTACATCATTTGAATCTGTAAAGGGTCTACTTTTATTTATGTATGCTCACAATATCCACAAAAGATTGTGCTTTTGTAAAATAAAGAAAATAAACAGGGTGCGCTTTCAGCCGTCTCAGTCTCCGCGAAAATCTTTTTGAAACGCGTCACTAAAATCAATGGAAACTCCGTGAATACTGCATAGACAGACATGAGAAATATATCTATAGAAAGCTTAAAGTGTCTACTTTTAAATAAAGCAATAAATGAAAAATAAATATTTTCAGTTTATGTAATCCATGTGACACCAACTCGAGGCACAGAATTTCTGTCGCACTTCATTATCTGGTAATGACCCGAGGCAGGACATGCCCACACGCCATTCACACGGAAAAAAGTCCGGGTACTCTACGTACAAGGCCACGCCCCCCGGACACTGGTGTTCTATCGAATTTTGCTACCCATCGAATTTTCGACAAGTAGCATTTTTCGACAAGGCAGCATAAATCGTCAGAACACCGGCTTAAAAAACACACAGATTCAGTGAGTTTTCTGCACGTTTGTAAGATGGCACACTACACAGCCGAGGAGGCTCTTCAGATGCTTTTGGACAGTGAGGAAGACATTGACAATGGGTAAGTTATTAAGTCTTATATAACTCTTATTCTGATCATATTAAACTAATATTAGTAAATATGTTCCTCACTTCAGCTAGCTTTTGTGGTGATGAAACGGCATATAGGGAGGAGGTCAGTGCCCTGACACATTGGTGCCAGGAGAACCATCTCACCCTCAATGTTGCAAAGACCAAAGAATGAATAGTGGACTTCTGGAGGTATAGTGGAGCACATACCCCCATCACCATCAACGGCGCTGCTGTGAAGAGAGTGAGCAGCTCCCTTTACCTGGGTGTACATTTAGCAGAGGATCTCACATGGTCAGTTCAGAAAACAGTGAAGGAGGTGCAGCAGCACCTCTTATTTCTCAGGAGACTGAAGAGATTCGGTATGAGCCCCCGCATCCTCAGGACCTTCTACCACTGTGCCATTGAGAGTATCCTCACTGCATGCATCACTACCTGGTACGGTAACAGCACCGCCTACAACCGCAAAACTCTGCAGAGAGTGGTGCAGTGTTCTGAACGGATAATTGGAGGTGAGCTTCCCTTCCTCCAGGACATTAACAGGAAGCGGTGCCTGATGAAAGTGGGGAGGATAATCAAAGACTCTAGTCACCCCAGTCACAAACTGTTTAGACTACTTCCATGAGGCAGGAGGTATTGCAGTATCCCATCCTGAACCAGCAGGCTGAGGGACAGCTTTTCCATCGGGCCATCAGACTGCTGAACACTGACCACTAATACTTCATCGACACTTCACTAACACTTTATACGACACTATCGACACTTTATGCACTCCATACTCCATTTTCCACAATATTCATCTGCAGACATTCACTCACATCTACTGTACCTGTGTACCAGTAATGTGATGTGACAATAAAAGTGATTTTATGGTGCTTTTGTGGTTTTCAGCATATCGCCTGCCCTCCCATTTTATTTTTGCTTAACCATTTTTCCTGCCTAACAACGATCCTTAATGCATAGACCATTATTTTTCACCACAACTGCTTGTGGTTTCACACCCTCCCTTGTGCACTTCTGTTTTCAGCTGAACTATTCTGAGAATTCCTGGGCCCCTTGCTTCCTGTTTTTTTCTGATGAAACTGTGCCGGTATTTACATTAAATTTATGCCCTTAGACATGACAGTAAACCAAAAAGTGACCTAGAAAAGAACAATAAATGACCAGGGGAAATAACGTATCACAATACAATGATTAACATGAGACTCAACTTAACACGATTCCAACTATCCATGTTCCAACTATCCATGTAAAGTGTAGAAACAGAAAAGAACTCAGACAATTCATTGAAAAGTGGGGAAGCCAACATGATAAGCACTTGCACTAGATTATCAAATGAGAGAAGTTGTTTACATGTTTGGCACTGTCGGAAAGTCTACAATGATCTTGAAGTTCAGAAGCGTAAAGCAAAGTGAAGAGGTCAAGTCTCCTCTTCAGTTCATGAATCTCTCTGTTCACCTCTTGATGTCCGTGGTCGAGTCCAGGGTTACTATAGGGAATTTAGGTGCATGTTAATTATCAGCCAACGTGCTTGACTGATCAAGTGGGAGTTAAGTTTCCCGCATACATCATCCTTGAAGGTTGTGATTTATGAGATTTAGAGAGTTGAAAGCTTTTTGGGTTTTGAATAAAGTTCCAAATCTCACAAATGGTCCAAGATTGAACATTAATTCTGGGAAATCTGTCAGTCATTTTGAGAACTTCAATTTGGTAACCAACAAGGGCAGTTGTGTCTGTCAGTGTTGGCAAATTAGTGCATATTAATTACAATCATGACATCAAAACATGCAAAACATGTACAACTATTTGTGTTTGGTTAGATTTTTAAAGTAAACAAATATTTTTGAAGAGGTACAGTTATTACAAAATGCTAGAAAAATAAGTGATATTTATGCTACATTATTTTTCACATTAGTTGTTACCCAAATATAATAAATTGAAGCAGCACTGAGGTAGGAACCTTTGTGACTAGGGCCCCCTTGTGGGAGGGGCTTCCGCCCAAGCACAAATTCAATCTGGATAGCAAACTGAACACTCCGTGTCTTCAATGCTGCTGCGCTTTACCTGTGTTTTCCAGGTTAGTACTTGGTTAAAACTACCAAAATCTACTTCTTAGAGCTTTACTTTAGCAGAGTGAGTGTCATTAAATTATTTTGGTGTCATGTTAGACTTTTTTGATGAACTTTTTCTTCCATTATATTTTCTTGTCTCTCGGAGAACACGCTTTTTTATCCTCTCCAAACGCAGCATGTTGACGTCAGTGACGCCGGATTTACCGAACAATAACATCAAATCTTTGGCTAAGGTACATTAAATTTTCATCATGGCAGACATTCAGCTTCTTCAGCGTGTGGAGTGCAGGATGTTTAGTCATTCTTCCTTCATCATTAATAATAATTTTATCTGTAATAAGTGTATGCTAGTTGTCTCTCTAACGGAGAAGATTACAGCATTAGAGGTGCACATCCAGTCTCTAGAGAGAGTTAGTGAGAGTGAGAGCAGTGTAATGTCTGTACGGGAAGTCTGGATGCCTAAGGAGGAGTTATTAATCCCCTAACTCCGGCATTAGAGCCGTCACAGCGGGGAGAATGGGTGACGACTCGACTGCATAATCGCAGAGACAAAGCTAATGCTAAGGCTTGGCTAATAAAATAAGGCTAATAAAAAATCTCGAAATACCCAGAAGATTTGTTTTAATAATCTAATTAACATTACATTAGATTGTACTGTATGTACAGCCAGCACTTTTGATCTAAAACTAGGACTACTAAATATTAGATCTCTTACATCTAAAGCGCTTATTGTCAATGAAATTATTACTGATCAGGAGTTTGATGTACTGTGTTTTACTGAAACATAGATTTGATCTAATGAGTACATCGCATTAAATGAAGCTAGTCCCCCCAGATACAGTTATATACACCAACCTCGTCTACATGTGAGAGGAGGAAGCGTCACAGTTATTTATAATGATAATCTTGGCATTACACAGAAACCTGGATATAAATTCAATGCGTTTGAGGTTCTGTATACCAACATTACATATGTAGTTACAGAAAATAAATCAAACTGATTCCACTAATTATTATTTACAGACCACCTGGGCCATATTCTGAATTCCTTCATGAATTTGCAAATTTCATCTCAGACCTGGTTGTCTCTTTAGATAAAGCATTAATTGTGGGAGACTTTAACATTAATTTCGGTAATTCAGAAGATCCTCTGAGAACAGCATTTGTATCCATTCTAGATTCAGTAGGGGTTAAACAAAATGTAATAGGACCCACTCACGATGGTGGTCACACCCTTGATCTAGTTCTAACTTTTGGACTAAGCATAGAAACTATAGTCGCACTTTCACAATCCGAATTTATCTCAGATCATTATCTCATCTCTTTTAAAATGTGTCTTACTTATAGCTTGTGCACCTTGCCACGCGATTGTGACAAACGAATGTTCACGTCAGCTACTGCACAAAGCTTTATCGATAATCTTCCAGAGTTATCAACTTTAATTGAATCACCATCAGACCCAACTTGAACAGGCAAGTAAATGTTTAGACTCAGCATTTCGCTATATGCTACATAATGTAGCCCCACTTAAAAGAAAAATAATTAGAGAGAAAAAATTAGCTCCCTGGTATAATGATTACACGCGCACCCTAAAACAGACCACCCGTAAATTAGAACATAAATGGGGTCAAACTAAATTGACAGTATTCCAATTAGAATGGAAAGAGAGCCTCCTGAGCTATAGGAAAGCTCTTAGAGCAGCTAGATCATCATACCTCTGCACCCTAATAGAAAATAACAAAATAATCCTAGATTTCTATTTAATACTGTAGCAAAATTAACTAGGACAGAAACCTTCATACCATCAATAGGTAGCGATGACCATGGATTTTTTCAATGCCAAAATTCACAATATCAGGCAAAAAACTCAGGCTATGAATCTAAAGCAAGAGAGTTTGATGTCTTACTCCGTAGACAATATTATAACTTTATCAGATCAGCAACTGGAATGTTTTACCACCCTTCAAGAGACTGAACTTATCTCGTTAATTTCTGCACCTAAATCAGCACTAGATCCTTTACCTACGTATTTCCTCAAACAGATTATTCCAGAAGCCATCGAACCAATGCTAAAAATAATAAATTCTTCTCTCAGCAT
>JAOVYU010123750.1:0-13127 GCA_025674565.1 Synodontis membranacea
ACACCTTTATTACCAGCTGCTCCATCCTGGAGAAACTGACAAACACACAACGTTACACTGATCAACTGATCACATTAGGTGAAAAAAATCAATGAACTACGATCATCCAGCGTCTATTCACAAAAGAACATCATCCTCCTTTAAAATCAATATACAAAATTGCATAGAGGAATTAATTTCAATGTGACAGTATTCATTCTTTGCCAGAGAAGTAAAAGAAAGTCATAAAATCTAACTGTGGTTACTCAGAAGACTAACTATGTATTATTATAGAAAATCGCAAATAAACTGTTCAAAAAGGCCACAAACTTATACACCAAATTCATAACTCTGGATGAATTTGATGAAGTTATACCTAAATAACGGTTTGATTGTTGACTCCATAATATTACTAGAACATGCAGAAATACAAGAATGTTTCATCTCACAAATATTAAAATAATAACATTACTAAGGTAAGACTGCATGGAATGCATAGCTGAAAATGTATTTGTTCACTCAAGTGTTTTTTTTTTTTAATTAGGTAAAGGAGCAGATCTGGTTCTCAGGTATAGTGTGTTTGGTAAACTGGAATGTTTGGATGCTTTTGGATCAACAACCCTCTCTCACATGTTCACTCAGGTTTGTTGATGGTGGAGTGGCTGGACGCTTTATCTTCCAGGGCTCCCTCATGTCTGTCTTACCTTCTGGCTCTCCTTTTAGTTGTGCTGTCGTAGCTAGTCTTGCCAGAGTCCCTGCTTGCCCTCAGCACACGATATACACTGTTCTTGACCATTACATGACACTGAGCATATTTAGTAATCTGTGTGTCTCTCTACACATGCTACTCCTGAGATACCAGTTATCCTGACCCCAGCTGCTCTCTGGACCTGCCTTATTCCATCCTGATTCCTCATCACTGATGCTGAGGATGTCCCCATATGGATGGTACCACCAGATGTCATGAAGATTGTACTGCACTCTGCGGTTGCAATGAACAGTTTTGATCTCAAGTCTCCAAATAGACTTTATTATAAAACTATAATTAATTTCCTGGCTAAGCAACTTCAGTTTTCGACTATATACACAGTTACAGTACAGAAGCAAGTTATTTGTAATTGTGCTTTCTGCTTCCCTTTTGAGTCTGGTTCCTCTCAGGGTTTCTTCCTCATGTTGCCACAGGGAGCTTTTCCTTGCCATAGTTGTCTCTGCTTTGCTCATCACTGATAAATGTACACATTTATATCTGAAATTTATATATTTTTGTAAAGTTGCTTTGTAAATATGTAATTAAAAATGTAAGTAACCTCTATTTATTAGTGCCTATCTCTGTAACAACATTAAGTACACAGCAGTGCACCACCATGAGGCCAGCAAGCAGGTGGCAGATCATTCAGAAATTAACCTCTGGTTCATATTTGTGGTATCTATAATTTATTTCAACATTTATGACAGCCCTAAAATCAATCACATAAATATACACACTAACTACAATATTAAAACATACATACGATGTTTTGGCTTAATCGTCAATTATGATAACCAATTATTCATTTCATATCCATTTCATATTTATACAGCACTATAACCCTCTTGTTTTTGTGTGTTTTGTTTGCTGTATGTTTATCCCTGTCTTGGTCAATAAAGTTGATTCTGATATGAAAATCATTCTGGTATCTTCCCTGATAACTCACAATAAATCTTCAGATTTCCATTTAAAGGTCAGATTTATGCCCATAATGGACACTATAGATCCTCACAGAAAAGCAATTCTTACAGTTTACCCTGATTACTCATACGATTCACACTAGAAACATGCTTTATTTCCTTCCTCTGTTCGCAGATGATTCACACCTACAGTCTACAGATGAAGAACTTCTGGGACTCAAACAGTTCAACAGAAAGAAATTATTATTCTTATTCTTATCCATCTACGCAGAACCTTTAAGAGAGGGACGAACCGAAGAACCATTTATGGTACCTGTAGAACTTTATTATACCTGTATTCAGTATGATGCTGTGTTCATGGTGAAGTTACGACTTGTAATTCCCCACCAACAACGGGTAGAAAACACCGAACACCATCAAACTTGAAATTTCAACTCGTAAACTTTAGGTAATCTTCTGAAATACTAGTCACAGGTTTACGGAATGAAAACAAGCCGATATGCCTTTGTTCAGCGTTTATACTTTTAAATGAGTTCATAGAAGCATCAGCTTAAGAACTTGATTAAAGCTAGAACGATACTAAACAGTTTGATAAACCGAGTTATCACTAAAGTTAGCCGATTAGCTTGTTGCTAAGCTGTTCGCTGCTGCCGCTGTTGTGTTGTGATTTCAGCCTCATCTGAGCCTCACTTCAGTCGAACAGAACTAATAAACATTCAGGTGTAAAAGTGCTGTTTTTATTGCGCTCTAATGGAGCAAACGAAACACACACACACACACACACACACACACACACACAGAGCTCACGGCGAATGTGCCGAGATGGGAAATGACGTCATCACAGCCCGTCCGTTAGTGTTTAGCAGAGGGACACAGCTCGAGTTTAACTAATCTCAGACTGATTCCTAAAACCTCTGAATCTTACCGAATAAACATCAGTCCCTTTTATTATCAGTCACAAATCAGCTGCTGAAATGATTAGGATCCTTTAATGTTGTGGAAGCAGTAAACACCATCAATAGCTCTACAGGATCCACAGTGTTTCTTTAAAGGGTTAACAGACACATTATTACACTAATCTGAGAGAGAGAGAGAGAGAGAGAGAGAGAGAGAGAGTAGAAGCCCCTTAGTGCCTGAATGACGTTAATGAAGAATGTTAACTGAGCTATGAGAGCTGAAGATAAACACAGGCTCTTTACCGTGACGATTCCTCTGAAAAGCCTCCGTCCAGCAGCCGGATTTTACAGAACAGGACCCCGTTAACGAACGGCACTGAAGACAGCTCGTCCAGCTCAAAATCAACTTTAAACTTGAATTTCTTTTTCTTCATCATGGTTAATGGGTCCCACAGAGGAGCCGCAGAGGAACTGTGTGAAGCTAAGCTGCTAACCGCCTCGCTACTTTACACCACTAGCGCCTTCAGTGACAGCGCCGAGATCTTCTCACAGGTCCCTCATCAGCTCACACTGCTACAGTGTTGCCTTCTAAAATCACAGGAAGCTTTGATCATCGAGAGGAAAGTGACAGCTGCTTAGACGCGTCACGTGAGCCGTCACGTGAGCCGCTGGCTGCGAAAATAACGCTCGTGTCCACTCCACCTGTACACCTGCACGTGCAGTTATCCTGTCAGTCAGTCATGCAGATCCAGATGAAGAGCTTCAGGCAATGTTTACATCAAACATCAGAATGGAGGAAAGTGTGATGATGTCTGTCACTTTGTCAGTGGCTGTTGGTACCTGATGGGCTCTTTGAGTGTGTGTTGATCTCTTGGAATTTTCACACACTACAATCTCTGGAGTTTACACAGAATAGAGCAAAAAAAAAAAAAAAAAAAATACTGAGTGAGTGGAGGATGAAACACCTGGAAACACCTTACTGATGAGAGAGATCAGAGGAGAATGAGCAGACTGGTCTGAGCTGAGAAGCCTAGAGTAACACAGACACTCTTTACTACCGTGACGAGCAGAAGAGCGTATCAGAACACATGAAACCTAGAGACGCATCGACTACAACAACAAACATCAGGTTCAACTCCTGTCAGCCAAGAACAAGAATCTGAAGTTATCATGGGCATATTCACCCAAACTGGACAGATGAAGACTGGGAAAAGACCAGGTGATTTTCTCCATAATCTTCAGCTGTCTGTTTTCAGTGACTCTGTGTCCATGATAGAATCAGATTGGCTTCGTAGCCCATCAGTCTCAAGATCTGATGTTTTGCTCATGCTGAGATGCTTTTCAGCTCATCACAGATATAAAGAGTAATTATATGAGTTACAGTATGCTCCCTGGTAGCTCAAACCAATCTGGCCATTTTCCTCTGACTTTTCTTTTCAAGGCATTTTCACCCACAGAACCACTCTTTGTAAATCCTGGAGACGGTTGTATGTGAAAATTCCAGATCAACAGTTTCTTGAATACTTACAGTAACCAGCCTAATCTGGTACCATCATCCATGCCACGATCAAAGTCACAGAGATCACACATGTTCCTCTTGCTCATGTTTGATGTAACATTAACCGAAGCTCTTGACCTGAATTTTGCAAGATATTTTGCATTGCACTGCGGCCACATGATTGACTGATTGGATAACTGTATGAATGAGCAGGTGTTCCTAATAAAATGATTGGTGAATGTATGGTGTACTAGAGAAAGCCTTGTGTTGTTGGGTGTAAGAATCATACATCTAACACTTAATAACTAGGTCACATTCAGGAGTTGCCTAGAATTAACATGTTTAGTTAGCCAACTTTGTTCAGCTTACAAATTAGATTATGGTATTTGGTTGGGCAGCACCAGGGCTCTCAGTTCCATGATGTCCTACATGTAGTAATAGTCCTTGAATACCCCTATTTCTCTAGTATAAACGCTCAGACATTCTAAAAGATACTGCTAATGAGTGTATAAAGTCACCAAATAGTAATGCAGTCTCCAAGACAAACATTGGCAGTACAATGGGTTGTACTAAAGAGCTCAGTGACTTTAAACATCTCACTGTCATTGAATGATAATAATTGCCAGAAGTCAGTTCATGAAATAGTGAAATAGAAGCGTCTAGGAGCAACATCTCAGCCAAGAGACAATACACCACACAAACTCCCAAAGCAGAGCCACTGAGTGCTGAAGTATAGTGCATAAATTTCACCTAGCCTCTGTTTCATCACTTACCGCAGAGTTCCAAACTGCCTCAGGAAGCATCATCAGCAACGTGAGTTTCATAAAAATGGGCTGAGCACAAGTCTTAGATCAGTGGTTCTCAACTGATTTTGCTTCACGACCCACATGTTATGATGGAAGTCACAACCCAACACTACACTAAAGATATTTATCATATGCATAAAAAATGCATATTAATTTTACACAATAATGTTATTAATACTAATAATGCATATCCAATTCCCAAATAGGGATGCTAGTTTTGTGAAGGTGTCTAAATAAAATTAAATGTACTTACTTTATAGCAAGCTAACATTACCTTGTTGTCTTTTCTAGATGTGGCTAGCAACAACTTTTTACCTCACTGTTAGCTAAAATTAGTAGCTAATGGTAGCTTGCAAGCAAGTCTTTTGCTACATAATTTCACTGACCTTTTATGATGCTCCACTTATGCCATTGTCTTGTTTACGTTGCCTGCTTCCAAACTAAACTTTCCTTTTCAGGATAAGGAAGTTGGAGAAGAAAGTGCAGTTTATTCCTTGAAATAGGAATCAAATGAAATTGGAGCTGGGCATGGCTCGAACTGGAAGCCAGCACTGAGGTGAAGAGAGCAAAGCACAGCATTTGTGTGGACTCTTTCTGTTGGCCAGGCTTTTGCGGAGATGTTCACAAGTGGTGCACAAATGTAAGCTTGTCAATCCTCCAGACATCAGGCTATTAGATCGCTGACTGCATGAGAGCATTGCTTTGTGTTAGTCCTGGTGAATTATGCAACACAATACCCAGAAACGGTGTCACTGCATAGTATCACAGTATGCATTGGGACTGAGACACTCTTCTGCATTACCTCAAAGTCAGGATTTCAAGATAGCACCACTGAATTTGTCTGATGTCCCATTAATTTTTTCATTACTTTTTGTCACGTTGCTTGCACAATCTTCTACTGCTTTGATTACTTATGACAGGAAAACACTTTTAAACTTCGGAAACCAGTTTACTCAGTTTAGGCATTCTACTTATTGACGGGTTAGGCACATGTGAGATACCCTGTGAGATTCTACATGATGGCAAAAATAAAGCACTCCAGCAGCCAAACCACAGTGATGGAGAAAGAAACACTGTAGCAATGTTCTTAGTTTGACTGACACATGGCCTTTACCTGCAATATTGCAGCAAGCGGTAACTCAGATTTCTAAGTTAGAGCAACTGAGTCTGGTAAAGCAAAAGGTGGAAGTGTCTGTTTTATGACAAACAATAAATGGTGCAATCCTAGGAACATCTCGACTTTTTTGCACTCCTGCTCTGTTGATCTGGAACAACTGCCACACTCATTACTTGCTGTGAGAGTTTTGGCGACCCGCCCAGGGTGTAACCCCTGCCTTTCGCCCGAAGTTAGCTGGAGATTGGCGCCAGCTCCCCCCGCGACCCTGAACAGGATTAAGCGGATATATATATACACACACACACACACAGAGATGGACAGTAACGAAGTAGATTTATTTGAGTACTGTACTTAAGTAGAAATTTTAAGTATCTGTACTTAACTTGAATAGTATTTTTTTTGGAAACTTTCACTTCACTACATTTCAAAGACAAATATCGTACTTTTTACTTCACTACATTTCTATCAAGGGTCTCAATACTAGTTACTTTTAATTCTGAAAGTGGATGGTTTTCCCCTTTTCTAAAATATGATTGTTTTTTTCCCGGGTGACAGCCTATCAGTAATCAGTAGAGTTACGTCACGTCTGACGTAGTCTGTTGTCATGTCCTTATACCTTATAGTCACAGCCATAAGGACGTTTGTGTATTCCAGCCGCTGCCAGCCGGGTCATATGAAGAGCCTCAGCTACACACAGTAAAGCTACGCTATAGCCACAAGCTAAGTCATGAGCTAAGCTTCGCTACCACCACAGACGAGGCTACGCCATCGCATTAAACCACGCTTCTCTTCAGCTCAGAGCCGTGCTCCGTGCGGAGCTTCTACTCTCGCGGAGGGCTTCATCTCCGCCAACGGTACACCACGAGCGAGTGCTACGCTACAGGCTAACGCTAGGCTTCAAGCCTAAGCGCCATCCGAACTGACTCTCGTATTTTAGCAAAGTTGTTTGCTCTTTATGATTCTTAGGCTTCTCTGCCCTGCAGGGCTCTGTGCCTAAAGGGGTAACCCTAACTCTATGTGCTTATTGACTCTGAACTCTTGAATATATATATTATGGATGATATCTCTCTTCATCCCGGCTGGACGTTAGCGTGCTGCTACTATCTTTAATTATCATTACTGCTTCCTGAATTGGCCCTGCTGTTTGTTTGTTTGTTCTTTTATATTTATATTCAATAAAATAATCCTTCTAGAATATTCCTGCATCTGTGTCCGCCTCCATCCACAGACATGACAATACTAAGCTCTTTGCTGTACTCTGTTAAATTTGCTGATCATTTTAGGTCTCATCTCTAAGACTCATAGCCTCTCATTGAATGTCAACAAGATCAATGAGCTACTGGTGGATTTTAGGCGGAAGCAGCAGCAGCCTTTATGGCGAGCAGTTCGTAAATAAATCCCAGTGGGCTTGTCCTGTCCTGAGGGCGTCGTCATCTACAACATCCTCAGCATAAACCACCTAAACTGGAATATTAAACCTATATCCAAAAAATAAAGAAATAAAGCCTGCCTTCATGACCTGAGAAGGCATATACAGACAGACATTAACTCAAGTGTATTGTAGAATAAGTATAAAAGAAAAAGCCATTGCAGTACTTACAATGTGTAAAGAAGGTTATTTTTCTTTGGCAGTCAGATGACACAACTGACAGGTTCACTGACTTGAGCCCAAAAGCTAACCAGTTCTTCCTCCCCACGCCATCTGTATATTAGGCAGGAGAAATAATTACACCTGGGATGCCACCTAGTGGCCAGGTATTCACATAACACGTGAGGCTGTTACAGTGCTGAAAGTTACAAAATGTCTTTTCATTTGCCTAGGCCTTAAACCTTTTGTTAGTGCTCATGAAGGACTACAGCTGGTTGTGCACAACATAGAGAAAGTTTTTTTTTTCACAGAAATTGTCAATTTTTGACTTATTATTGTACTGATATGTGTGTAAATGTTTGGGCATTTATAAACCTCAGAATCTCATTATTTCAAGGACAGCAAAGGCACATAATAGTGATTCTGACCCTTTATTATTGACAGTTCTTACATCAGCATGGATCCAGCCAGTGAGATCTTAGAGTAGAAATATAATAATAGAAATATGACAAACAAATTCTTTAGAAATGTCTGTGCTGTACAGAGGATTAAACTTAGCATTCATTATTAATATATCAATAATAACCAAGTTAACAGGTCACCATTTTCATGATTGTGATGAAAGTCAAAGTTCACACAAAGTTGAGAGCACAGTAATCATTTTGGGACTGAAATTTTACCATGTGTTGATTAACTTACAGATACACATGTAAGCACAGTGAATAGTCTTATCACTCCTAATGCTCTTGTTTGTTTTGCGTGCCAAGACACTCATAAGATGGCAGCTACATGGATGCATGTAAATATGCTACACAACACGTCTACATTATTCACTTCTTTGGCTTTACCCACATAGTTTTAAACGTTTTAATAGTTTTAATGGTGGTTGGTCATTTTATCCCACTTCCTGGACTGAAATAGGAATATACCACATCTTGACTGCACATTTTAGGGATGTCACCAGCAGGCTTCCACAGTGTGTTACTGTATAACTGCATGCACACAAAATGGTGCTGGATTCTGACAGGAAACAGGAATTCAGCACAACACTGACATTCATACAAACACTGCTTGACTGCAAGTTCAATTTAAAATTTTATTAAATCATTTATAAGGAAAACCAGGCAGGTAGATATAAACCATGATTCAGAAAATGTGGTCAAAGAACAGGAATAAAGTCTGGTGATTGTCAAACAACAATAATTGAGCAAAAATACAAACTCTTGAAAAATCAAGTGTGAAAAAACTAGAACATGAGCAATAATCAACAGCAGGTAATAATTCAAGCCCAGAAATATTTGGACGGCGACACAATGAGCAATAGTCCGGCTTATATTTGTAAGTGGGAAAAAAGAGAATGTTTTATGATAGGATAAAACACATGATAGTCTGAGCTGTCATAATGCAGTTTCATTTTGTCGTGCAAACGCTGGATTCTTTCATGTTGGCTGTAAGCATAGGAGAAACATGCTTGACGAACACTGACATAGATACAGTCGACAACGCGATGTACAAAATGGGTTATTTAGGACAATAATCAACTATCCAATATGGCCTCTAACTGTGCCGGAAGTAAACAGCTCATGTCCTCTGCGGTTATTATGGGATATCTGTGGCAGAATCACACGGAGCGCACTCAAGAAAAGAATAAATCAGTAAGTAAACATTACTCATGTTCTGCTAAAAGATGACTAGGACTAAACATTACAACGTGTTTACATTTTAAAAGCCATAGCTTCAAAATCCAAGACAGAGTGATTCTTCATTATTAAAGGATTAAAAAAAAACAAAAAAACAAATAAAAATTCTGAGTAACATTTATCTGAAGAAATCATAATACATGTACTAACTCTAAACTCTAAAACTCTGAACTCTAATTAGCTTTATGAACTAAACTTTACTTTTGTATCATAAATGAAAGGCGACAAAAATTGTGAGTAACATTTACTTGAATTTTGTCTGTAAATTTTACTTGCCGTTTCTGAGAGGAAATCCTTTATTATTTATATATTAATCCTTTAAATTCCAATTTCTGTACAGAGATCATAATTACACCTATTTTCATTCTCGCGCATAGGTATAGAACAGCGGAACATCAAAGAACTATCCGAAAAGTAGCGACAGCTCTGTGCCCTCATCCCCTACTGAGTGTTCTATGTAGTGAATACTATAGAGTGAGTGAGTGAGTGAGTGAGTGAGTGAGTGACAATCGAACACAGCAACTGTCCGACACACTCACAGACACTCCCGACAGTACTGTCTCTCAGGCGGGTGAGTGGGATTAATAAAAAAGAGGAT
The DNA here is from genome assembly GCA_025674565.1 of Synodontis membranacea. NCBI lineage: Eukaryota > Metazoa > Chordata > Actinopteri > Siluriformes > Mochokidae > Synodontis > Synodontis membranacea. Next base: position 9,851 of record JAOVYU010123750.1, read on the forward strand.
TTCGAAAATAATATTTATAAACTTTTCTGGTGTCTAATGATGTAAACTTTATCATGTACTTAAACTGCGTCATGAGCAATTTTAGATACTTTTACAAATTGGATTACTACAGTTTACAGCTTAACCTGATTTATGTAACTGCCTGTTATCATATGAATAGATTAGATTAATAGCTGAAGTTACTTGTGCATTATGATTAGATTGAATGCAAAAACAGGAAAATATACAGCCTTAAGGTTTGATTATTGGGATATGAAATATGAGTGGTTTTTAAGCACAGTGTAGCTAAAGGCTAAATAAAGTTCTGTTGTTTTTTAGCCAAGTGTTTTAATTTTCTATAAAAATCCTTGGCCATTAGTTTGTACTGTTCATAACAACATGTAAACAAATAGAGTATTTTGATATTTCCAGCCTAGTTTAAGGAATGTAATGCTTATAGACAGAGAGACACTGTTTTGTGTGGGGACAGTTTGGACATGCTTTCTTTTTTAAATTAAATTAACAGAATTATCTGTTTATTTTAGTAAAGTTGTGTGTGAATGATTGCGTAAGCCAAACTGAACAAAATTTTTCTGCCGAATCTACAAAAGTTTAGGAAATCCTGATTTTCTTTGTCACAGTTTTATGGATAAGAACTGTAAACTTAAGCAGATATCTGGTTTGATAAATGAGGCCCAAGGATAGTAAGCTGTGTGTGTGTGTGTGTGTGTGTGTGTTCTATCATGAACTCTGTGCCTAATCTTCCCACTTCTGCCAGCGTAACTCAGGAACTTTGCTCTGGTTCTTTTACAAAAGTATTTATGTAGAAAGATTTGTATATTGTTCCCTGATGTTTTACTGTTTGTTACCCTATTATACAAATAATATACAGTACAGATGAAAAGTCATTAACAAAGTAAAATTAAGTAATAAATAGGAAAATAAATAATAAATAAAAAAAAGTTTAACCTAAAAATGAGGATGAGAATCTTTCAAATTTTCATATACATTACTCAAGCTATAGTTCTTTTTTAAAGTTTCACCAGTCGACCAGTTTTTGGAACTTGGCTGTTTTTCATCCTTATCAGTTGTGATCAGCTAATCAGCATAAGTGCTGGTTTTATGAGCTAAGTTTGGCTATTTGTCCTAACTTGTGGCCTTTTCTCTGCATGGTATTGGCTCCACTTGACTCCACTCTCAACTCCATTAAATGCTGCTATTAATGTCCCTCATGATTCCTGTTCAGACTTTCAGACTGTCTCCTGCGCCTGCATTACGTTACTGTGTGCATTTGTGATTTCATTGATGAAGTGTGTTTGTGTTCATATTCATACCTTTGTGTGTAGTTTCATTGATGAGTGGGATGCTACCTATAGAGATTGAATTGTGCCCTACCACGTCTTCCATGCCAGAGACGCCACTGCCCATCGTAGTGCTGCAGTATGAGGTGGTATAATGGTGAAGGCACAGGGCTTATAGCTTGAGGACACAGACCTACTTCCCTGTTTGGCAAAATTAACCAGCTCTTAAAACTAGCCAGTCTGTACTGATATTTTGTAAAACTGTTATGGTAGCGTAATTGGCGATGTTATGGTTAGTTTTGTAATAAATCAAACATTATGGTGTGGCATTACACGGACTGAAGCAGGATTCATCCATCTTACTAATAGTTAGGGGCTAAACTGGTTTCTTATGAAGCCTTAGGAATAGCCAAAAAGCAAGCATTTGCTCGGTGGTTGTTTTAACATACTTACAGAATACAGAGGGCAAAGTGTAGTGTCCACGTACAATCTCGATTTTGCTTACACTGGTCAGACAAAATATTAAATGAGTTTTAAATGAGGTACCTGCAGCAAAACTTTCCCCAAATAATATTTGCTGAACAAGGGATGCAAACCCACAAAACAACCGCTGTACCTTCACCATTACCCTATTACTGTAATAGCAGTTACATGATTAAACTGATGGTGCATTTTATGCTGTTACCATTGTGTGGCATTTTGAAACCTGCTTTTTTGCCCTTTTTTGTGGGTACACACAAATAAAGTGAAGATTTTGGCAGTGAAAGCACACACATACACAAATATAATCAAATATATATACACAAATACAGTTAAAACCAGATATTTACATACACTTTAGAAAAAAACAAAAGCTTTGTTTGACAGTAAAGGAAAGAAATCTTAGATCAATAAATATTAACATATTTTTTGTATTTGTTAAATGTCAGAATAAAGAGAGAGAATTTTATGGAATTTTATTTATTACTTTCATCAGTCAAAAATTTACATACACTTCCTTAGTATTTGGTAGAATTGCCCCGAAACTGTTTCACTTGGGCCAAACATTTCGGGTATCCTTCCACAAACTTTCTACAATAGTTTGCTGGAATTTTGGCCCACTCCTCTTTACAGAACTGGTGTAACTGGGTCAGGTTTGTAGGCCTTTTTGTAGGACTTTGTGATGGCCACTCCAATACCTTGACTTTGTTATCCTTAAGCCACTTTTTAACTAATTTAGAAGACCCATTTGCGCCCAAGCTTTAACTTCCTGGCTGATGTCTTCAGATGTTGCTTCAGTATATTCCGAGTGTTCTGAGGCTTCAAAGCTTCGCCCTTTTTCCTCCAAATCATAATTATCATTATGGCCAAACAGTTAAATTTTTCTTTCGTCAGACCACAGGACATGTCTCCAGAAATTTAGAATTTTGTCCCCATGTGCAGTTGCAAACTGTAGACTGGCTTTTTTATGGTGGTTTTGAAGTAATGGCTTTCTCCACCCAGAGTAACCATGGAGGTACAGGGCTTGTTTTACTGTGGATAATGACACTGTCTTACCAGTTTCAGTCAGCATCTTCACAAGGTCTTTTGCTGTTATCCTGGGGTTGATTCACACATTTCGCACTAAATAACATTCCTTTCTGGGACTCAGAATCCGTCTCCTTCCTGAGCGGTATGATGGTTGTACATTCCCATGTTTTTTATACTTGTGTATTATTGTATGAACGGATGAATGTGGGACCTTCAGGCATCTGGAAATTGCACCTTAGGATGAGGCTCACTTGTGGAGGTATGCATTTGCCCATACAATGGCACCACAGTTAGAAATATCCCCAGAAGATTTCAAACTGGCTGGATGGAAATTGAGTTGTGAGATATTTAAGATGGAATTTGGAGCTTGGAGATTTACGATGATGTACCAGAAGGAGATAACATGACAACTACAGTATTGTGCAAAAGTCTTAGGCATCCTATTTTTTTGCGTACAAATAGTGTTATAAATTACATTTTATGAATTC
>JAOVYU010123865.1:0-13117 GCA_025674565.1 Synodontis membranacea
TATATATACAGTATATATACAGTGAAACTGCAGTTTGATATTAATTGATTAATATTTTAATCCATACTACCATTAGCATAAAACAGTAGCAACAGCTGGATGATTTAATGAAATAATACTGTATCTGTCACTTTTCCATCAGGTTTAGCCTCACAACATGGCCATCTCAGATATTTCCCATCAGCCACCAGTGCCTTGTCATAATCCTCTGTCTCCTGATTATACACACCTGTTTTCAGTTTCCTGTTTGATTAGTATTGTGATTTATACCCTGTGGTTGCTGCTCCTGATGATTAACTCTATGTTTTGTGTTTCTTGCATCATTTTATGAATGGTTTGTTTCATTTGCGTTACAAGATAATATTTTCTGCACTTGCACTTTTGTCTTTTTTTCCTGGCACTCTTAAACTCACCTGTAGTATCAGAGGATTCTTCCTGATTTTGTACACTGATGTTCTGATTGCTGTTCTGAGAAGCTCCAGTCACTCTGGTGCTGGTTGTCATTGTCAGGATCGTCTGTTTGGAATTGTTCTCATCATTTATGCTCTCTGCAGAGATGTAACTGAATGTGAATACTTTACTGGGAATGAACAGATGTTGTGTTCTAAACAGATACAGAATACTATTTGTGTAACATCACACAGCCCTAATCCACACATTCGTTTTATTTATCAATGAAGTACCTCATACTTTTCCTTTTATAATTATAGTTAATTCTACTCCCTGTTCTCACTTACGTCACAACAACTATAAATGGTCACTGTCTCACCAGTGTCTCTTTTTCTCTCTCTTTAGAAGTTAATAAGTAATAAACTTCTCAGTCCTGAAGTCATTGGAAAACAGTTCCAGCTTTACCTCTGACTGCTACAAAGTGCTGACACTGGAGACTCCTTCCATAAATATTACATAAATGAGAAAACTTCATATTCATGATGACATTTGTATATATGTGTTTAAAAACAGGTCTGACTTTTCAAGAGCAAGTGACATCACACAGACCGCTGTTCTGTATCAAAAGAAAGAAAACATGCTCTTACGCGTGTTCTTCAGGGTGGATACAGTTGTGTAGGATGCTGTAAAGGAGGAGTATAGAAAATAGAAAAGACAGGCAATGATATTAAAAAAACACAGATACTGATACTGGTATTGAACATACTGTACAGTGAGAGAAATAATTATTTGATCCCCTGCTGATTATGTGAGTTTTCCCACTTGCAAGGATATTGAACAGTCTAATTTTTTTGATCATTTCATTTTAATGGAGAGAGAGAGAGAGAGAGAGAGAGAGAGAGAGAGAGAGAGAGAGAATTTTTCTCTTCTCTCCTCTCTCCTGAATAAAGAGCTCTCAAACGACATCAGGGACAAGACTGTAGACCTGTAGGTATGGGCTACAAGACAATCAGCAAGAAGCTTGGTGGGAAGGTGACAACTGTTGGTGCAATTATTTGGAAATAGGAGAAGTATAAAGTGACCATCAATTGCCCTTGATTTGGAGCTCCATGCAAGATCTTACCTCACGGGGTGAGGATGATGGAAAGGTTTGGGATCAGCCCACAACTACACAGGAGGAGCTTGTTAATGATCTGAAGGCAGCTGGGACCACAGTCACTAAGAACGCCATTGGTAACACACTACGCCATAATGGGTTGAAGTCTTTCAGTGCCCACAAGGTCCCCTTGCTCAAGAAGGCACATGTACAGGCCTGTTTGCCAGTGAACATCGAGATGATTCAGAGAAGGCAGGGGATGAAGTGCTGTGGGCAGATGAGACCAAACCCAAGCTCTCTGGCATCAACTCCAACTGCCGTGTTTGAAGGAAGAGAAATGTCAAGCACGGAGGTGGAAACTGTCATGTCTTGTGTGTGCCCCAACTAAGCAGGACACTTCTGTTGGTGCGCGCATCACCCAGTCCTATCCTTGTGCGCAATCCCCTCGTACTATGACGTGCATAAGACTTCCAGGAGTGCGTGCACATTGCCTGTGGCAACATACTCCTGGTGCATGTGCGCTTCCGATGCACACACGGACTTCCGCGTTCACATAAGCGTGTGCACCTGGGGACTATAACCGATAATTACAGACATTATAAAAGATAGATGAAACTACCTGTTCATTTCTTTGTAAGTAACCAAACTTGCAAATTCAGCAGGGGATCAAATAATTATTTCCCCCACTGTAATCTGATGCTCATTTACAGTACTCATACACCAAAATATGCACTGCTGTGTTTGTAAGTTTGTTTGTGCATGTGTGTGTTACAGTAAAATACTGAGTGATGAGGTTTGATGAAGCAGAGTTACTCTTATAACCTTGACATTGATTATTTTAGTAAAAACTGCATGTGTTTGAATGTTTTATTCCTCTTATACCGCAGTGATTTTCCAACAATTAAAATGTGTATTTAATAAAGTATATGCATCATATGTTTCCATGAATAATTATAGCAAATGCTGCTTCCTGTTCTCACTTACGTTATAGCAACTATAAACAGTCATTACCTCACCAGCCTCTGTCTTTCTGTCTCTTGAATTTAACAAGACAAAAATAAACGCAGCTTGTTATCTTACAGAACGCAAAAATCTAAGTATTATTCCTCGCTGGTGCTGTAGCTGATGTGCTGTCATCTAAAGCACATATTGAAAGGAGCACATCAGTATAAAATAGTTCCCTCACCAGCATCTCTTTCTCTCTCTCTTGAAGTTGAGACAAAAAAAAAAAAATTCATGTCAATGTGAGACCGCAAAGAAGCGTAAACTCCTCCGTCCTGAAGATGTCAGAAAAAGTTACAGATCTAACTCTGACTGTAACAAAGTGCTGACACTGGAGACTCCTTCCCTAAATGTGAACGTATGATCCATTTATGTGGAGCATCCATCGTACCTGCGAATAAGCTGTTACTAATGATTCTGTTCTCTGTAATTTAAATGGATCTTACTGGACCCCGTTAACACGTCATTCTGACTGAAAGCGTTGAATAAATAGACACGTAAATACAAAAATCTTTATGCATCAATATAAAGCTGCAGCTGCACTATTGTCAACACCAATGGTAATGTGTCCTAATTCTAACAGCTGTGTAGAAAGTATATTGTGGTTTACTCACCACTGTGAGCCATGTGTACAGAGACACAGAGCAGGAGACAGGCTACAGAGAGAACCCCCATCATCTACTGTCTTTAGGAAACTGATCTGAGAGTGACTGAGGTTGAGTTTTCAAACCAGCAAGAGGAAGTGACATCACATAGGCTGCTGTGCTGAATCTAAAAAAAAACATATTGCAGATGTTTCTGTCTGAACAGAGTGCCTTGCCTTTGTAAAAGCTTTGAATTATTATTATAATTATTTTTTTGTTCAGAAGACACGCATCCTGTGCACAAAAACGAAAAGAAACATTTTATTTGAACACCAACATCGAGCCTCATTTTATCAAACTAATTTAAACAAAAATCATTCTTAGTATCATTCATATTAATGTATTTCTGTAGTTTTGTGGGAGTGGCTAAATGCAAATACCAAGATATTTTAATTCATGACTGACTGCTGTTTATCAACACACACCTGAGCGTGAACAAAATCATCAACGATTTTCTAAATGTAGCTGGAATTTTTGTTTTGTTTAAAGTTAGAATAAAAGACTGATCAACAAACACCTTCAAGAAATAATAGGTGGCCTTGGTGGCCTTATAAACATCAAACAACTGAGCAGTGGCCTCTAGTGGAATCTAAAGGGAATGTGCCAGTAATTAAATTATAGTAATAATATGTGTAATATTAATGTTATAAAGCATGGTGAGTGCTGCTTTAATGCTCAGGTCTTCAGGAGACCAAAATTCATTGAATGTAAAGATGAACCTGACACAAAGACCAGGTTTGTGTTGAACATTTCATTTTCTTCATTATCATTACAATTAACTAACCCCTCTCAACAACTTCTCCCCACTCTCTCCCGACGACACCCTCTAACTCCTAACATCTTGCAACACTACCATATCCCCCCACACTACCATATCCTCCTACCCTCCTGACCATATCCTCTGACCTCCTCCCCTTCATCATTCGCATAATTAACAGCTCCCAGGTGACTGGCCATGTTCCAATTGCTGTCAAATCTGCTATAATAACACCTATTCTGAAAAAGCGTACACACAATGCTACTGGTATTTCCAACTATAGACTGGTATCTCTTCTCTCCTTCTTCTCCAAAGTTTTGGAGAGGGCTGTGTATAACCAACATGTTAACATGTTTCTATCCCTGAACAGGGTCCATGATCCCCATCAGTCCGGCTTCAGACCAGCACACTCCACTGAAATTGCACTTTTCACTGTCTCAAAGGAATTTCAAGCTGCCAGAGCAGCTAAACTGTCCTCAGTCCTGATCCTTCTGAATCTCTCAGCTGCCTTTGATACGGTTCACCACCAGATCATGCTATAAACACTTGCCAACCATGGATTAGCTGGTACTGCATGGCAATGGTTTGCTTCATATCTCAACAGTTGCACATATCGAGTAACATGGAAAAGATCTATGTCTGCCCCCCGAGACCTCACCACTGGGGTTCCTCAGGGTTCAGTACTTGGTCCTCTCCTTTTCTCCGTGTATACCTGCTCTCTTGGCAATACAATATCTTCCCATGACTTCTCCTACCACTGTTATGCTGATGACACCCTGCTTATCCTTTCCTTCCCTCCCAATGACTCACAGATCACTGCCCATATATCTGCTTGCCTGAATGAAATCTCTGCCTGGATGACTGTGCATCATCTGAAATTAAACCGCAGTAAGACGGAGGTCTTTTACATCCCAGGTGACTCATCCCCTCGACCAGACCTAGCCATCTCCATTGGCAACAACATCATCATTCCCACTGTAAGAGCACGCAACCTACAGTAGGTGTCACCCTAGATGACGAGCTAGCTTGTGCAGCTCACATCAATGACATCACCCGATCAAGTAGGTATGTTCTCTACAACTTCAAGAGAATTCAACCATTCCTCACCAGGGATGCTACTCAGATACTTGTCCAGTTACTCATCATCTCATGGTTAGACTACTGCAATTCTCTTCTTACTTGCCTGCCATTGAAGACCACCCAGCCTCTTCAACTGATCTACCTGGTGTTTAATGCACCAAAATTCTCCCACACTACTCCACTGCTGCGGACTCTTCACTGGCTTCCTGTTGCTGCCTGCATATGATTTGAAACCTGATGCTGGCCTACAAAGCCAAAAACAGTCCAGTCCCATCCTACCTGTCTGCAATGCTCAAACCCGCACCCTTAGAGCTTCAAGCTCTATCCGACTCGACCCCCCATGGCTCAAAGTTGGAAGGCATTCATCAAGACTCTTCTCAGTCTTGTCACCTAAGTGGTGGAATGAACTTCCTCTGAACATCCGGACTGCAGACTCCCTTGCTGTCTTTAAATGGCGACTAAAGATGCATCTCTTCAAAGAGTACCTGGACTGAAATAAAAAAACAAACAAACAAACAAACAAACAAACAAACAAAAAAAACTGTACACCATGTAAGGCACTAACTTACTTTTTAGGAGGCACTTATTGGTATTGACACTTAAGCATGGTTTCATTAGTGTGGAAATGTTCTTGATTACAAAGCACTGTATGTCGCTCTGGATAAGAGCCTTAAATGTAAATGTAAATAAATATCAGGAATGTCTGCTGCTTTCACTAACATCTGTATTCCCTTATCAACAGCTGGAGACAGGATGGCCAGATATAAGGTTGGAGCCTTTTAGACCACCAGATAGTGTTGGAGCCAGGTAGAATCAGCAAGCACAGACCAAAATACACCTGTATTCCATGGGAAAAACGTCTAAACCCAAGACAAAAGGGAAGTTCAGTAGCTGGTTGCATAAACATAGCCACTGACTTAAGACTACGACTAACAGTTAGTCATACTAACAAAAGATACTGAAGCAAGACTGTTGCATAAAATAAGTTCATAGCTGCATTTGGTTAGACAGACTAATTCTCACTGAATTATGGGAAAAGTAAGACACTGAGCAATTTTAAACAAGGAGGTCCACTTAAAAAACTGAAGAAAACAACAGAATTAATCACTTAAATATATGCAATGAATTTCCCATGTTTTGGGGAATCCCTGAAGGCAGGGAGAGCAGAGTTACTGGAGTTATTGAACACATCGCTCCAGACAGCCTGACTGACAACCAAAGAAGACACGATGAAGGCGAGTAAGCTCACGGTCACGGAGATCGTGAAACAGTTTATTTTATATGTATATGTATAAACAGAGCTGGAGATTGGCGCCAGCTCCCCCCCGACCCTGAACAGGATTAAGCGGAAGAGAATGGATGGATGGATGGATGGATGTATAAACAGCGTGGGTTTGAACAGTCTTTAAAGACCCTTTCTCTTCATATTGCCCTTTCATAAAAGCAAATATTAACATCTGCCATTGTAAATATCAGATAAGTCAGCAACAATCTAAGCCACTTTTATGCAACTAGGTCAGCTGACAGTTAATTGTATCCACGACAACATAGGATGTCCATAAAAGTTAGCCTGGGAGTCTTACTTTTTGGTATTAAATTAGACTGGTTTAAGTTTTTATGCACCTGACTAAAAAAGCTATGACTAGTCTTAAAAGGAACATATTAGACAACTAAATTCTAAACCTAGTCTAAAAGAGTTTTATGCAACCAGCCCCAGGACACAGTCCTTCATAACATAGAACTCAGAGCGTAGCTGATGTCCGTGAAATTCACATCTTCTTCTTATCTTGCTGATCGCAGTAATTTTCCATTTGCCAATTTAAATGTCAGCCTATTCGCTGGTGAGCATTTCTAATGTGGTGTTTTTATTTATTTTTCCAAAAAAAAATGAAAGGTACTTTCAGAGTCCACCATGGCGTGACAATAGACAGAGTTTATACAGATCTGGATGGATAAAGCTGCAGGTAGGACATTCAGTACTCCCAGGTTTAATGGACCAGGCTTCCGTCAGTGCTCCTTGGCTGCTTGTAGATCCTTTTCTACCAGTGTTTCTCCATTTGCCAATGATCTCATCCACCATTGTGACAGTGCTGTGTAAAATGCCTGCGAACCGAGGGTTACAGGTCCTTAGAATGGCTTGTATTATCTCCTTCTTGGTCATATGTGGCACAGTGCTAGCTACTTTTGAGCTAAAGTGTGTGTGGGTTCATAAACCCTCTGTACTCTGTCTCTCATTCTCTTTTCTGTCTCCAGGTCATAATTGTCACTGAGGAATGTGTGAAGGAACTGCGTTCTTAATATCAGCCCGTGATGTTATGCTCACTCTCACAGCTCTCCACCAGTCTTTAGTAGTTTAGTAGTGTGCAACACCTGTGTGTAACAGTTGCTCACCTGTCACATTTTCACCTGGTCTCTAGGGGGCGATACAGAATATACTTTTATATACTTTTATTAGACTATACTCTACTACACTATACTATATTGCACTACACTATAATTTACTATACTATACTATACTATACTATACTATACTATACTATACTATACTAGATTTTACTATACTATATTATACTATACTCGCTTTTACTATACTATACTATACTATACTATACTATACTAGCTTTTACTATACTATACTATCTGGGGCAGATGGTGGCCTAATGGTTAGGGACGTGGTCCCGTAACCGAAAGATTGCAGGTTTGAGTCCCACAGCCAGCAGGTACTACTGAGGTACCCTGAGCAAGGTGCTGCACCCAAGCACTGCTCCCCAGGCGCTGAAAATAGCTGCCCCCTGCTGTGTGTCACTGTTCACATATGGGATAAATGCAGAGGACACATTTCGTTGTTGTGCACTGTGTGCTGTGGTGTGTCAATAATGACAATGAATCACTTTCACTATAGTATACTATACTAGCTTTTACTACACTATACTACACTACACTATACTATACTAGCTTTTACTATACTATACTATACTATACTTTAATTGGGTTTGATAATGTTATTTAGAGTCAGTAGGTTAGAATTCAAAAGGTAAATTCATACTGATAACATTTTGCTCTGTCATGAGAATGAAAAACCAATATTGAAAGAGGAAAATGTTGAGTAGAAATGACGGGTTGAAGTTTTGTTACTTGTTTTGCATACAATTTTATGTCTCTTCACATGTGTATAAACATCGTCTGAGATTAGACTGGATATAAATATTGCAGATTAAAATAAACCCTGTAGATCGTACACTAGATCACACCTTACAGTTCCACTGGAGTCTGTTTATGTACTTTCTGACTGATTTACACAAAACTACACATCAAATCAGTGAAACACAGTGCAGATGTTCCACACTGCAGTTTAATACGTTCAGTAAGAAACACTTGCTGTAATAATTATGTTAATTATCACAGTTATAGACAGAGAGCTCTGTTATAGTCTGTTCTAAAAAGTTTACAAGTTTACTATCAAATAGAAACAATCTAAAGGAAACAAAACAAAGAAATTGGAATGAGATTAGACATAAAGGTGTGTTAATGTGTGTAGAAGTGTGTGATCTGGAGTCATGGATGCGGAGCCAGACAGTAAACCTCTTCAGCTGGAATCTGCTGCTCATCTGCACAGAAATACAGTCTGATTACAGATTTATCTAATCTCTCTCAGAAACAGCAACGCTGTCATTCTGATCCTTTCTGCAGTTTAGTAACACATGGGGGAATAAAAAATCAACTGCACATTCTGACATATTTCATACTTCTTACACCACAGCAATTTCATAAAAAATGTTACTAACTAAAGAATGACACTTTACTGTAATTCTTATCTGTTTAATATTGTGGAACCGGAGACAGGTTCTTGTTCTCAGTAACGTTATAGCAGCTATAAACAGTCCTTTCCTCAGCAGCCTGTTCATAAGACAAACATCACAGTTTGTCATGTTACAGAGAATCTGTAAGTGTAAACTCCTCTGAAGATGTGGAAAAGCTTAAAGGTACAGCTTTACTCCTGACTGTTACAAAGCACTGACACTGGAGACTCCTTCCATAAATGTTACATAAACATTTTCTTTACAGAAAATTCACCATATCCATGATCACACCTGGTTTTATTACATTTATTTTTAAGTGGAGTGTCCATAGTACACGTCCTTGTGAATGAGCTATTACTATAGAAATGGTAAAGTATTAAAACGAGCTACTGTCTTGAAAATTTGAGTTTGTTTCGACAGAATTTTCAAACCAGTAAGAGGAAGCAGCATCTAATATTTTTTTTTTACTTAGTTTATAGTTTATTTTTTGTGGATTGTCAATTGTTCAAATCCCCATGGATGAGCCATTACTATAGAAACAATGACATTATCACAAGCCCCTGTCTTTAATACACTGAGTTCTTTTTGTTCTCACTTTTCAAACCAGTAAGAGGAAGTGACATCACACAGAGTGCTGTGCGGTATCTAAAGAGATAAAGCCTGCTCGTAAACAGGTTTTTCGTGGTAGATGCATTAATGTAGGGTATGTTAGTGTAGGAATCTAGAAAACCCCTAACCTGGAAGAGAAAGCACCTTCAACAACTTCAACTGCTGAACAGACCTGCTGCAGGACCATCCATCCAAATGCCCCATTCCATTTAATTAAGGCCCCCTTTAATTACAGGGCCATTAGAGAGGGGTGTGTGAGGGTATCATTTTGTGTTGAGTCTTAGTGGATTACGTGACGCGCTATCTAGAAACAGTACCTCTGCACAACGTCTTTTGAGCTGCTGCGTCACAGCATGGAGTAACACACTCGGAGGAAAGTGCTATCTATTTTATTTCACGTACACACACACACACACACACACACACACACACTTCCAACTGACTAGTGTCACATACACTAGTGGTTTTGTAATACTTTTTTTTCATTTCCTGCTATGACTCAGAAGCATTAACCAACAAGATGTTGGTGTCAGTAAGCATTGCTAAGCGAGCGGGTTTAATTTCATTTTAAATGAACACATGAAACAACCTGATTTCACTGATATGCGAGATGGAAATGTGAGAGATCAGTGGTGTAAAAACCACACACGTTGGTCTACAGATGTACGTGACAAAACAGTACAGGACTGAACACTTACTGTATGTTTGAGGGAACAAATGCTGACAATCCTCATTATTTTACTGAATAAAATCAGCAGAAGTCATAAACAGTAAAATTAGACTAACTGTAGGAACGCAGAAAAACAGGAGAAAGTCAATGACATGAACAAAATAAGAGAAAATGAAAATGTGTTAGTTAGCATTTCATTTAACTCCCAGTTTAAAAACACCACATTATTAATAGTTTAGTTGTTAATAGCTCTTAAACATAGACACACTTGCGTACATGTTAGAGAAAACTTCTGAAGAAAGCTGAACATAAATCAGACAAAATGTTGTAATATAAATGTTAATAAGACAAAACCAATAACAAACACAGCAGTGTTAAACTATCAGAATAAATACCAGTATTACTGGAGGTGTCCTGAGTTACTAGATCACATTATGTTACATGATACCTGTCACGACATGTGCAAGGGCAGATGCATGTGCAGGGATCCAGACCAATGTGAAAGAGAATGAAGATTTATTTACAATCCATATTGTATAGTTCATGTATACAAAGGGTAATCCAGAGGTGATGTCAGGCAGGCATGGGTCAAAAACACGAAAGCAAACAGAACACTGAAGAGCAACCCAAAAGCAGTAGTCAAAAACGTAAGCAGGGTCAAAACTGGAATCAAACAGGAACATGAACATGAACTTGAATGTGAACGTGAACAAGAATTAGAGACCGCACTACGACTAGGAACAAGAAACAAATGGCTCGGCAAAAACAACATGAGGTTATTTCAAAGCTTCGCTCCGGGAGCGTGCGGGAGCGAGTCCTTATATATAGTCCATGATTAGATCCAATCACGTTCAGCTGATTCCAGTTTGCAACCACGTTTAGGCGCCTGAAGGACGCGGCTGTGCGAGCACGGAGGGCAGAAAGAGCGCATAGCGTTCGTGACGTGACAATACCACAGTGCTGACTGGTCAGAAGGTATTGATTAATTTTCCAAAACAGCAGTTATGACAGTAGTGCAGCTCCAAGTCACGGGTTTATTAAAGTGCTTTTGCTTCTATAGCAACAGTTCATTCACAGCTTTTTGCTATTGACTCATAATTAGATGATAATTTAGTTACTCGGTGTTTGGTGATGAAGGGACACTTTACATCATCAGCACTGACTCACTGACAAACAAGTCTTTAATAAGCAGATACAATTTCATTCAAATGCATGATTCTACGAAACAGCTGCTTTAGATAGGATACAATCATTTAGTAATTAATTATTTAATTATCAACCATTGGACACCTAGAGCCAGATTTACTAAGCAGGGCAAATCAGCATAATAAAAACACTTAAATAAATGTTCTTGTTCTTACGTTACAGCAACAATAAACAGCCGTTCCTTCTCACTTTATTCTCTCTCTGGGAGTTAAAGATAAAAATAAAAATGCAGCTGAGGACTCTATATCACTCTACTGTAGACTTGTACACGGTTAGAATGACAATAAAACTCTAATCTCATCTCTACTCACAGAAAGACTCACACACCACTGTAAACATGAAAACATGTAACACCTGTGTGAAAGGAGAACAATACAAAATCACACAGTTATAGACGTTACACTCACCTTTTAATGGAGTGACAGTCAGATTGACCACAGGATCAGAGTTACAGTAGTAAATCCCCGAGTCTGAGAGAGACAGATTATATATTATGAGTGATGAATCACTTAACACAGAGTATCTGTTATCTGGATCAGGTCTGTGTTTAGTGACGACTTCTCCATGTTGAGCAGTGAGGATGTTCTCTCTCCGTCTCCTTCCATCAACATCTTTACTCCAAATCACTTTACCATCATTTTTACAGGAGAGAGTGGTGCTACTCCCCTCTGTGAGTGTCTGACTGCGTATGACTATAAGAACAAAAAGAAACACTTAAGAAACATCCAAGACCATCACCATAGCAACCATCTGCAGCTTTTACACTAAATTATGAAAATAAATAAATACAGGAACCATGTTTGTGTGTGTGTGTGTGTTTTAAAGTATTATTTCTGGTGTTGTAGCTGATGTGCTGTTATCTGTGTCCTGTTTCTAACAACTGTGTAGAAAGTATATTGTGGTTTACTCACCACTGTGAGCCATGTGTACAGAGACACAGAGCAGGAGACAGACCACAGAGAGAACCCCCATCATCTACTGTCTTTAGGAAACTGACCTGAGAGTGACTGGGGCTGAGTTTTCAAAACAGCAAGAGGAAGTGACATCGCACAGACTGATAAAAAAAAGAAGAAATAAAGAAATAAAAACACACTGCAGGTGCTTCTGTCTGAACAGAGTGTCTTCCTTTTATAAAAGCTTTGAATCATTTTTTTTTTAAAGAAAATGTTCAGAAGACACACATTCTGTGCATAAAAACCAAAAGAAACATTTTATTTGTGCACCAACATCGAGCCTCATTCATCAAACTGAATTCAATTAATTTATTCATAACTCGTTGTCAGCACCATTTTTATTAATGGTTTTCAATTAACTCATTGCTTCATATTAAGAATTTGAAAGTAAGTGATTCCAAAACACTTTGATAAATGAAGACAAATAAGACTGTGTTCAATGAGGTGTGCTATAAAAGGAGGAGGAGTTCGTGTGTGTCTGTGGTAGCTGAACACACTGTTCTGTCTGCGCTGCATTACTGTACGACTTAACACACACACCAAGCTTAGGAGGAGTTCTTTAACTGTTTAATTGCCATTTTATGGTTTTCAGCTCTTTTCAGTAATTAGTGGCCTTGAGTTTATAAACATCAACCAAGTGAGCAGTGCCCTCTAGGGGAACCTAAAGGGAATGCGCCAGTAATGTTGTGTAATATCTGTTTTTCCAGAAATAAGTATCATTAAGTGTAAATTATTAACAGATAAATCGTTTCCTATTTCTAATTCCATTAAATGTTTTATCTCATTTGTAATATGTTTGTGGTGTAGATCAGATATCTAATGCAGGCCTTAAATGCTTAAACTGTGTAAAAAATAATAAAGACATGAGGGAAACTGAAGGATATGAAAAAAGTTAAGACTCTTCTTTCAA
>JAOVYU010124133.1:0-13095 GCA_025674565.1 Synodontis membranacea
TATATATCCGGTTAGCCAAATATCTTTTATTGTGTATTAGAAGGAAGTGAGAACTTTTATTTTGGTGGAACCAGAAGTTGTTGGTGGGCGGGAGAGTTTTTTTTTTGGTTGTTCAGTGGGCGTTGTTCGCTAATAAATGGAGTTGTTGAACTACAGTAAAAGTTTGTATTCTTATTGAGTAACAGCCTATGTCAATAATATGCCTACTGTCTCGTTACTGCATTATTAACCATATGTAATATTTTTATCATTAAAAATTAAAATAATTTAAAATAAAATGAAAATTAAAAGATAGATTGCATTATAATCTCTTTATCTGGGAAGTAAATAGTATTATCTTTTTTATTTGTTTAATTAGGAATTTATGCTGCCTTAAAGAAAGCATTTGCTGCTCTTTGGGACCAATGCAGTAACTGGCTGGAGAAAATCATTGCTCTGGGTGCTGATGGTGCTGCTGTTAATTTGGGCAGCAAAGGGGGTGTCATAGCCCTTCTGCAGCAAAAGGCAGGTGACCACATTGTGCCTTTCCACTGTATGCCTCACAGGTAAGACTAGCAGATAAGGTATAACTGACACCCTAAAGTCACTGTGGGCTATTTTCTTTTACAGAGCAGATGTATCTACATTTAAAATTTGACTATATTTTCAGATTGGAATGTTGTCAGTGCAGATGGACAATCCAATGATGGGGCAATTGTATGACCTTCTATATTTAATTTGGAAGACGTATCATTTAAGCCCAAAATCAACAAGAGAGCTCAGGGTCATTGGGGCTGACTTGGGGGTAAATTTGCTGATGCCCAGTGGGGTGAAGGGGACAAGGTGGCTCCCACATGTTCCCAGGGCCCTGGAGACATTCCTTAAACCAGGACAGTTCACTGCTGTGTACTACCATATGGACCATTTGGCAGGCTCCTCTGCCAATACAGACATTGCAGGCAGAGCAACAAAGGCCAGTGCATTCTTTCAGTATATTCCTTTCATTAGAGCCACTTACGCCATTTTTAGTGATTTTTTTTTTTTTTTTTTTTTTAGGAATTTAGTTCATCAATGTTCTATGTGACTAATTTTCATTGTTGTATGATACAGTTTAAGAAATCAATGGAAGATGCCACTTGCAATGGCCTTTTGCCATTTTATTGCAGACGTGTTTAGTTGCATTAGTAAGTTTAGCCTCCTACTTCACAGGAATGAGATCATCCTACCACAGGTAAGGGAGATGAAGTGGGATGTGTAATTTGAATTGTGTTTGTGGTCATCTTCAGCTGTGTTAATAATACTGCATTGTTATATCTAAAAAGGCAGTTTGCGGCCTTGAAAAACTGCTGGTGACCACAGAGGCAAGCCTGGTGGAAGACTGTCAGAGTTCCTGGCTGACATGAGGCTGCAGAGGAGGCAGCAGCAGGAAGATCGTGAAATGGCAGTCTACAAATTCCAGGTATATATATGGTTCGATCTTCCATTTAAACAGAGAACAATCTACTTGTACAAATATTTCTAATAATCTAACTCACAATCTGTATTTATGGTTTATGCAACACACCAACAATAACACTCAAAGGAGAGGCATCAAAGCTGGCAGGAGATGGAGTTGCTGCCACTAGACTTAAAAAGGTAATGGATGCAACAATCAAATCCACTGTAAAGCATCTGAAAGCAACATTCAGTAGCCTCCTAGGCGAGTGTTGTCACCTGTCTTTTAAACACATGTAGATGAGAAATATTCTTACTCATTTACTAAAATGTATTTGTCCTTACAATAGGGGAGAGTGCTTCTGAGTCTGACACAACCAAGGCTGTCAAATGCTTCAACATTTTCAATCATGATAGCTGGCCAGAGAACCAAGAGGACTTAGTGGACCATGGTGATGATGGCCTTGTATTTCTCTTGGATCACTTCTCCACAGTCCTGAGAAGGTAGCTGGTGGGTTACTACAGTATTATGTGTGCTGGTGGTAGATATTTTGTTCATGTGAACACTGATTATGTGTAATCCACATAATTTTCAGAAATTGTGTAAACACTGAGCTAGCAAAATAAGAGTTTGTAGGCTTGAAGTTAACTTGAAGTTTTTGTCAATGTTCTTTCTGAAGACTGTGTCAGTTTTGCTATCTAATACACATTGCTTTAACTAAATCTCTTGAATGTATTTTTCCCCCAGAACATCCTGCACCCTGTACACATTATGCTAGTCTTCTCTGTCTCAGCTGCAGTTTGTGAGAGAGGATTCTCTGCACAGAAGAGGATCAAATCAAATCAGACACAGTGGAAGATCTGATAAGAATCAGTGTAGAGGGGATAAGTCTGGAAGGTTTTGATGCTAGAGGGAGTGTGACAAGCTGGTTTAGCCAAGGCCAAAGATCAAGAAGACCAAATATTGATATTATAAAATAATGATATTGTTGGAATATCATATTTCTCACACAGCTGATTATATGACATCAAGTCACCTTCTGCATACAAATCTAAAATTTTCACAACACGTTTGTTAAACCACATCTTAAACCCACCATCTGCTCTTCCCGGTATAAAACAATCATTACCCCATACAGTATAAGGGAAAACTGTAATAATGCCGGCGTGTCTCCAATATGTTGATGAGCAGAGTACCACACTGAGATAGAATTTTGATCAAAGGGATTCTTTGTCTGTTTAATTAGCTTTTTGAAATTTGCTGAGTATAAAAGCTTGAGAGGAAGCGTTGATGTTGTTTCCTGCTCTATGGTCACCCAAGCCGGAGGGGGCACCACTGACAAGTAATACATTGCTCACCAGCAATACAATTTTAAATTGGGGAGCTGAAGCCCTCCTCTTTTGTATGGTAGATACAATGACCTTAGTTGTAGTCTGGCCTTTTTATTGCTCCAAATGAACTGATTCAACAATTTATTAATATTACGAAATAAGGAGTCAGGTAAAAGAGGTGGAAGTTACTGAAAAAGATACAAAAATTTTGGTCTGACAAGCATTTTGATTATATTTATGCTTATATCAATCATAGATATAAGCATTTGGGTCCATCAGTTTAGCATCTCAGTCATCCTGTCCACCAAGGGGTCATAATTCAAAGAAACTAATTGTTTCACATCAGGACTGATTTTAATCCCTAAATATGTGAAGCCTTCTTCTGTAGCTGCGAATGGCGTATCCACAATAGGTTGCAATCTCTCATTTTCATTCAAAAACATTAATGCTGATTTGGAATTGTTTATTTTATATCCCGATATGTTTCCAAAGGTTTTAAATAAATTCACTAATTGAGGAATAGTATCTTTTAATTTTGTTAGAAAAAGAATGATGTCATCCGCATACAACACTATACAATGTTCATAACCACCAATAGGTATACCTGTGATGCCTTAATGAGCTCTTATGGCCATAGCCAAGGGCATCCTTGTCTGGTTGATTGCTGGAGAGTAAATGGGTTAGAGACATAATTATCTGTCAATATTTAGGCAGATTGGTCTTGTGTACAAGAGCTTTATCCATCTCAGAAAATTCCCACCAATTCCACACCGTGGTAGCACATTAAAAAGGAAGCCCCACTCGACCTTATCAAAGGCCTGGCATGCATCTGTGGATGGCACTTAAGAATATTTGTTGCAGTGGCAGAGCACATACAGTTGAGAGTAAATACAATAAATTCCCTTGGAGAACTGCCACTTAGACAAGTCATGTATATTATCATGCATGTATTCCCAAAATCTAAATGTGAAAATAAGTACTGCTCTCAAAATGGCAAATAAGCATGGTTTTATTAGTGTGGAAATGTTCTTGACTACAAAGCACCTTGTACGTCGCTCTGGATAAGAGAGTCTGCTAAATGCCTTAAATGTAAATGTAAACTAAAAGACCATGCTCATAAAAAAGATTAAAGAAAAAAAACTCCATCTCTTAAGGTTTCTTAAACATGGCAAAAGGATTTAACTTACCTCTTCAATTTTGGCGGCAACATTTTGCTTGTGATTTTTTCCTCTCTCATGAAACTCTATACTCTGTTCCAATACAACAAAAAAAAAAAGAAACAAACTTAAATACCTTAAGGCATAACAACAACTACAGTGGTGCTTGAAGTTGGTCAACCCTCAAGTGCAAGATAAATCATACAGATGCCCTGGGACACATCATCAATGATGTTTCCTGGTGTCATAGTGTGTTTCGGGTCTTCAACATCATACAACCTCACCCAGGTGACCTGGCCAGGGTTGATGAGTCCCCAGCCTATGTCCCAGCAGCATTTGCCCACAGTTCTGCCCTCTTTATCCCTCTTTATGTCTGGGCAGAGCTGTGTAGTTGTTCTTTGTTAGTTGGATCAACTAGGCAGACTACTGTATTGTCTGCATAAAGATGCACTTTAACTGTCCTTCCAATTGTTGTTTATAAAACCTGAAAATAAGACAGGGGCTAATACTGAACCTTAGGAGACTCCTTTGTAGATCTTCATAAAGCTTGACTCGTGTCCATCTTTATATACACACTGTGTTCTCTCGGCAAGGTAGTTCTTAAACCACTAGAATCATAGAACTGTCACAAATACCTATATCCTTGAGTATACCCAAGATGCCTTCTTTTTTGCAGCATTAGCAGCAGCTGTTACTTCTGCCTTCTGTGATGTCCTGTGTTTTCCTGCTATTGTCATGCACCATCTATTGTCCAAATAAAGCAATTACAGCTAAGAAAAACAAATAATCACATTTCATTTTTTTCTTTCCATCAATTCAAACTGTAATTAAATTGTATCGCGATTTAACATGCATGATATGTTGTTACATGCCTAAGATAAAAGGCAACAATTGGTTAAATCTCCAGGTCAAAAACTGCTTCACTGAGAGTGCTTCATGTGCTGGCACATTGTCCTGATGAAGGAGAAAACCATTTTCCCACAGCCATGGCCTCTTTCTTCTTCTCTCTCTTTTTGTAATAGTGTTGGTCCACTGTTAATCCATGGGGAACTCGCCACCTTAAACTTGGACTTGCTTTGTTTGTTTTCCATTGCATGACTGCAGTTTTGTCTCTGGATTGTACTTATCTAAACTGCCCAGTCTCATTACTTAATACACACACCTCATACGTAGCAAGAGGATGAATATCAACTCACCCGATTTACTCCAGAAAGACCAGAGGTACATGTTAATTAATAAACAAACCAACACACACACATTATGTGCACATAGGAAGGCCACAAAACACAAAATAATAGGGGCACTGATATCTTTGTTGGAGCAAGCAGTTGGCTTCAATATCGTAAAAGGAGAAACTACAGAAAATGTCAATGCAGGATCCACTGCGTGGGCTGCACAGCAAAGTAGAATATCCTACTTGCTCACCCAATAATTGTGTGTGAGCACTAGAAAACCAACAGCAGCAAAGCAGACAAGAAAGATTATCAAACCAAATCTCAACCAGTCGACAAAAGTCTTCCACAATCCAGCAGCACCAACCTCAGGACTGAGCTCACTCACTCCAATGTAAACTGCAGAATCATGATTTCAGCATCACAATAAAATATCTCCATTTAAGGTTATCATTGGTAACCGAAATGAATCAGGTGTGCACCTCTTGAGTGAATGTATAAAAATCCACCATTTTGGCTGGATTTTAGTATAGGCCTACAACACACTAAAAAGCACTAAACTTCTGACTGTAAGGACTGTACTGGCAGCCACCTTTTATTTTAACTTTCAAACTTTTAAAAATTCAAAGAGATGTAATATTGGATCACTTTCCTTAGTAAATAAATGACCAAGTACAATATATTTTTTTATTCGCATAATCAAGTTTTTTTTTTATTTACTTTTAGGACTGGTGTGAAAATATGATGATGTTTTAGGTCATATTTATGCAGAATTATAGAAAATTCTAAAGAGTTCACAAACTTTCAAGCACCACTGTACGGTACAGCATCAACAATGCTACTAATTCTAGATTTGGGGAATAGGCATCGGGAATATGTACTACTCACAGGCTTGTTGTCTGCAATCCAGCACTTGCAATACTGGCAGAATTTTTTGGGTTGGGATTTCCAGTAGTCAGCCCTTTATTTATTAGAAAAGACAACATGGTTACACGCATGTATAAGCTCCTAAAAGCTCAATCAAATGTGACAGAAGACAGAATGCCCTGAGAAAATACAGAAGCAAACCTGCGGAACAAGAATCTTACATGCAACTCAACATTTACATTACTGTTACTTACATTACTTCCGCAACTTATTATAACGTGCCCATTAGACACTCAGCTAAATAACTTTTGTCGCATGGGTTTGACGTTTCAGCTTGTGCGACAATCATAGAGAGGAAACTAACAAAGCTCTAGAATAAAAGTCAGAACAGACGACGGAGCGTGAAACCCGTGAAGCTAGCAAGAATAAGCAACAATCATGAACAGGAAATGCGTCCGTTGTCATGGTTATAAAGAAGCATTTTTCAAAAGTAAAACTTCTATGCTCTACGATGACTTAAAGTAAAAGTGATGCCATTATATCATCTATTTTCAGATATTTGTGTCAGTTATAAGATTTCCTTTTTCGTCCAATGTACCCACGACCTAATAATTATAAATATATTTTGCCTGTAATTTTTAACACATTTATAGAGTTGTAAATTAAAATGTCATTAATTTTGTGCTACTTAAGTCTACATTGATGGAAGATACGGTACTATTCTAACGCAGGGCATGGGTCTAACGCGGGGCATGGGTCTAACGCGGGGTGGCTACGGTCTTCCAAAATGGGCTTTTACGACAAAACAGCTGTTCCTAGTGCAGGGTGGATTTTATAACCATTTTGAGTCATTTGTAAGGGGTGAAAGAGAGCCTCCACTATTTTTTTAATCAAAGTTCGGTCAGTCAACCAATGTATTCATTGACAGTAATTACTTCATAAAT
The DNA here is from genome assembly GCA_025674565.1 of Synodontis membranacea. Taxonomy (NCBI): domain Eukaryota; kingdom Metazoa; phylum Chordata; class Actinopteri; order Siluriformes; family Mochokidae; genus Synodontis; species Synodontis membranacea. Next base: position 6,886 of record JAOVYU010124133.1, read on the forward strand.
CAAAAAAGATTAAAAAAAATCTCAAACAAACTTTTCATTCCAGGCCTGCAGGGACCGTCAATGATTATTATTATTATTATTATTGTTGTTGTTGTTGGCGCATTTGTTAAAAGAATGTCAAAGTCGAGGATGAGTCCGTGTCCTCGTGCAGACGTATTTTTGCATTTTAGGAGGAATTTTCGTCGTATTGACTCCAGGCCAGTTGAGGCGGTAATAAGCCCACCGGTTGGTTCGCCAAAGAGCACCAAAGAACTAGTAGTAGGAGGGGGTTAAAAAAAAAAAAAAAAAAAAAAAAACCTCCACTGTAGCGTCAAAGAAGGTTACGTCCTTTGTAAGTCGTTGGAAGGTTTTGTCTACCAAATTGACAGAAATGGTTTCATACTGGCGACAGGCTGGGCTCAGGTACGTTATACATTACTAACGCTATAATGTAGATTCTTGTTTGTCTTTTGAAAGCATGTATGGCTAACCGAACTAGCTAGTCCAACTGCATGGCTAGTTAGCAAGTATGCTATGGTCCTTGCCTAGGTAGCTTAATAAATCGTAACGTATACAGTTCATATATTTTCCGGACCGTGTGTTTAGACAATAATTTATACTCATTGTTGGTGTCATTTCAGCTACATTAGGTACTCGGCGATCTGCGCCAGGGCAGTACGGTCAGCGCTGAAACCTCAGTTCAAAACAGAAGCAATCAAAAACGCAGAAGCTAACGTGAAGGTCACTAAAGTGAAGACGAACTAATGTGAGTGCCTGTGCTAGAACCAGTTGCGAAACGTAAAATGTAGCATCCTGACCTGATCCATGACTGTCTCACCTGTCTTTCCTCTTTATTTCTCCTCTGTAGGAGCAGATACAGAAGCCTGTCGTTCTCGGTTTGAGAATTGGCTGACAGAACATGGTTTCTCTGTACAAGACCTTAGTGTATTCTCTTGATAATAAATTATGATTACTTTTGTCAAAACTACCTCATGTTTTGTTCATGTCTCACAGTGGGTTACGGTTCCTTATCTAACGAGAGTATCATTGCCAGCACTTAAGACTTTAAGTGTTAACTCTTAGTTTAATAGAGAAGGGAATCATGACATCAGCCGAAACAAGCAACACGTTGCACGGTTTGAACTTCAGCAACTTTTCTTCACCACGTCTAGATGCCTAAATACATTGAATTGCTGCCATGGGATTGGCTGATTAGACATTTGTGTTAAGCAATTGAACAGGTGTACCTAATAAAGTGGCCGGTGAGTGTCTTTCTAAATGTGTGTGTGTATATATACACACACCAATGTCAGGTCGAAGTTCACATGATTCTATTAAAAAAAAAAAAAAAGTTGTTCAGTTTTGGTGGTGTGTAAAGTTGTTGATCCAGTCAAGAATAACAGTTAATGACCTATGCAAAAATTCCGATATGCAAAAATTGAAAGAGCTATGTGCTTAGAGTAGCGCTGCCCAGATAGCAAAGTCCCACTGAAACAACATTGATCTTTAACTTTGTTTTAGCATTGATCTTGCTCATTGTAGAGGCCATCTATTCAGCGTTGATTGAATATGTTGATGCAACATTGATTCAACCATAAATGCAGCCATGAAACAACCATTGATGTAATATTGAGGTACTGTACATAGAAACAATACTAGTAGTCAAAATTAACATAAAAATAAATTATGGTCTCAATAAAGCGTGATATAAATTAAACATACAAAAGTAGTAAAACATGTATTTATTTAGTACACATTTTTTTAAACTTTCAAGCATATCCATTAAAGAACAGCACAGTAAAGCAAATAATATAGTCTTTAAAAGCATAATAAAAGCAATAACATTCTTTAAAAGCATGATTTCCTTTTTGCACCACCCACACGTTCTGGTGCATATTGGAGCCACTTCTTCACCTCTGAAACTGTGATAGGTGGCTTCTTTAAAATGGTGTTTCCTTGAATGATTTCTTGGCTATTTTGCCTGCCAAATTGAAGCTGCAGTCCAACTTGTTAGTTAAGACTGCCCTGAGCATGCTCCTCACAGTCCCATCAGGACTCCAACCAACATAAGATAGGAGACCTATAAACAGAGGAATACACTCCTGTACAGTCTATGTTATATAAGGTACAGTTGCAGTCAGAAGTTTACATACAGTCGTCATGGACATCAGTGTCATGGCAATATTGTTTTGGGGTTTTTTTAACTTATTTTTCTGGGCAAGAATCATTGTACAACATATGTCTTTACTAGACAGAAAAAAACAAGAATTTGGTACACAAGTTTGAATTTATTTTGGCTGAAATCAACACGGGATCAAAAATATTCATACGTGCACATAGATTATTAATTCAGTGGTTTAATTCAGAAAGTTGTCTTTTGAAAGAATGTCTTAACTTGGTAAGGCCAAGGCCTCTTCTCTTAACCTGTTAGTGACTGACTACAGCTGGGAGCTTCTCTGTGCACAACATAAAGAGAGTTTGTTTGATGGGTACACATTAATGGAAGGGGTAGCATCTTTGAGAAGGTCTGGAAGAAGACCCAAACTGTGACCTTCAGCTGAGTGGAAATTGGTTTGGATGGTCAGGAACAACCCAGGAACCATCGAGGCACAGACCTTGAACTGGAAGCTGCTTGAACACTGTCTACACTGCGATGAGTTTTACATCGCCATGGACTGAGACACTGCCTTCCAAAAAAGTAGTTACTACTACAAAATCTACACTTTCAAGCTCGACTAATGTTTAAAGTAGGCAAACATTAAGCTTAAAACAAGTCTGGAACTCATACCTATCAGAAATATGTGGACTGTGCTTAAAAGTCCAGTCTGTGACAGGAGAGACACAAATTTAACTGAACTCTACCAATTATTACAAGAAAATTGGTCAAATAATTCAAAAAACAGAAGTCTGACAGAAACTTGTTGATGACTACCAAAAGTATCTGGTCAAGGTGAAATTTGCTAAGGGACATTATTAGCTGTGCTGTATGTATAATTTTGACCCAGTGTTGATTTCAGAAAACCCAAAATGAATTAAAACTTGTGCACCAAATTCTTTTTTTTGTTTGTTTTTTGTTTTTTTTGTGAAGATGTATGTTGTATAATAATTCTTCCCCAGAAAAAGAACAGTTAAAAAAATCACTGAAAGCCCAATATTGTTCATGACATTCATGAATGTATATAAACTGTAGATGCACCGCAAACTGTATACTTACCTGAGAGGTGATTATATGTTTGGGCTGGGCTGGGCAGGTCATTACCTGAAATGTACAAAAAAGAAATGCAAAATAAATAATTTTCAACTATTTAAAAATAAATTTACTCTAATTCTCTAATTTAATCATTCCTGAACCATTTTTGCTTTGTGACAGGGTGCATTATCCTGATGAAAGAGGCCACAACCACCAGGGAATACTGTTTCCATAAAAGGGTGTACATGGTCTGCAACAATGCTTAGCTAGGAGCTACGTGTCAAAGTAACATCCACATGGATGGCAGGACCCAAGATTTCCCAGCAGAACATTACCCAAAGCATCACACTGCCTCCACCGGCTTGCCTTCTTCCCTGAGTGCATCCTCGTGACGTGTTCCCAAGGTATGCGATGCACACGCACCTGGGCCATCCACGTGATGTAAAAGAAAACATGATATAGCAGACCAGGGCACCTTCTTCCATTGCTGTGTGGCTCTGATGCTCATGTGCCCATTGTTGGTGCTTTTGGTGGTGGACAGAGGTCAGCATGGGCCCCCTGACTGGTCTGCAGCTATGCAGCCCCATACGCAACAAACTGTGATGCACTGTGTATTCTGACACATTTATATCAGAACTTCAGCAGTTTAAAATAAAGTAGCTCGTCTGTTGGATCGGACCACACGGGCCAGTCTCCCCTCCCCACGTGCATCAATGAGCCTTGGCCACTCATGGCCCTGTCGCCTGTTCACCACTGTTTTTTCTTTGGACCACTTTTGATAGATACTGACCACTGCAGACTGGGAACACCCCACAAGAGTTGCAGTTTTGGAGATGCTCTGACCCAGTCGTCTAGCCATCACAATTTCCTTGTCAAGCTCGCTCAGATCCTTATGCTTGCCCATTTTTCCTACTTCTAACACATCAACTTTGAGGACAAAATGTTCACTTGCTGCCTAATATATCCACTAACAGGAATAAAATGGGAATAAAACAGGAATAAAATGGGAATAAGCAGCTAATGATAATGTGTGCCTGTAATCTGTATATAACAAGAGCATTCAAAACACTACTACAGACCACTGTTCCATTTCACTGATGTATAACATTTTATATATGAATAAAATTAGATGAAATATGATTTTACATTATCTTTAACTAAGGTAAAGAAATAGAGCAAATTAATATTATTAATAATCAGACCCATAATCTAAATTTAGTAATTTATTGGGCTAAAATACAAAGATCATCAAGTTGATAAGAATGACAGAAATCTCTTCATTGACTAAAACTGTAAGTGAACTGTCAGTAACTGAATTCAGGAACATTCACGTATCTCCAATTTAACCACTCTGATAAAATGACACTGAGCATTTTCTGATCAACAGCATTCTAGCCCAATGACATTCGTTTTGGGGGGGCACCACAGAAAGCCAATCATACTGTATATCAGGAGGGCTGGTGGAACCTCTTAATACACACCCAGCACACTATGTCATAATTATGAGATCACATTTTGAAATGATGAAAAGCTTTCTCGTTACAGTAAACCCTTGTTTATCGCTGTTAATCCATTCCAGACTCTACCGCGATAAGTGAATATCTGCGAAGTACAGTACTGTGCAAAAGTCTTAGGCACATACAATGAAATGATGTAATGGTGACTTCAAAAATTATGAAATTAAATCTGTCTATTTAAAATAAAAATATTACAACATGCAATAAACAGTGATGAACGAAGCTAAGTCAATATTTGGTGTGATGACCCTTTAATAAAAAAAAATAAAAAAAATCGAAGTTCCAGGTACAAATTGTGCAGTTTTATTAGGGCATGAGCTGGTACGTTTTCCTGAACATCTTGGAGAAACTGACACAGTTCTTCTGGAGATTTTTTGCAGCAAAACCCAGGAGCCTTCATCATGTGTTTTGTGTCTGAAAAGTGGTCTCTTACATATGTTGCTTTCTTTACTGACATACAACCATTTTTATGCTTACAATTATTATTATTTATTTTTTTTGGAAAAGTAATGTTTGGGAATATGAATTTTTGTACCGAATCAATAAGGCAGAGTTCATAAAATGTAATTTATAACACTATTTGTATGCAAAAAAAATAGCATGCCTAAGACTTTTGCACAGTACTGTAGTATTTCCTCGTATTTAGAGCATAGAAAACCTGTTTACGACCTTCTAAATACGGTTTTAACATTATTAGAGCCCTTTAACATGAAATAACACCCAATTTTTTTGAAAAAAAAGTTAATAAAAAATAAAAATAATTGACTCAAGACAACCGAGTGCAACCCGCATTTTCACTCTATCAACTTTTTTCAACTAGTCGCGAGCAACTTTTTAATGAATATACTGTATTTGAAAAAAACGCGATTTTTTTAAGGGCGAATATTGAATCCACTGCTAACTTTACTCCGTTTAGGTCAGACCACATCACACAGAACCAGTGTGAAACTGATGCAAACTTGTGGCTTGCATTTTTTAAACTAAGACTTCACATGAATGCCTTCACAAAATAAAACACTTGCTTTCCTTTATGAAGAAAACATAGGACCCTACTTATAACTTTCCCCTACATCTGAAAAATCTGACATTATTTGCACAAAACTGCAGAAATACATGACCCCGATCAGAATCCAAAATTGTCTTTGTGGACCTGTCTGATCCATCCTGATATCCTTCTTCTGCTTGGAGTTATCATTACATGACATACACTAACTCCTGTTGAGGATGACAGCCTCAATATTCACCTAGGCAGTGAAGATGATGTTAGACTACTGCTGACATGAACATTTCTTACACTCCTTGCTCCATCAGTCAATCAGTTGAAAACATTATTTTTATTCTATAGTGAATTATGTACTTCACAACATACCTTTTGACCATGCACACAATTACATTAGCATCTTATTTGTAATTACACTATCTGGTTTCACCAAAATGAGGATGGGTTCTATTTTGAGTCTGGTTCCTCTCAAGGTTTCTTCCTCTTGCTGTCTCAGGGAGTTTTTCCTTGCCACCGTTGCCAGC